>CAVNYN010208945.1:0-16227 GCA_963692815.1 Nyctanthes arbor-tristis
AAAAAAAAAAAAAAAAAAAAAAAACCAAATGCATCTCATCTTGTTTTGACATTATATATTTTTGTCATCATCATAAGTAAGATAGATAGAAGGAGAAATACCAGGAAAGATTAATCACCAGAAGGATTCAGCTTCAGCAGGAGAAAGAGAAAAGTGGAAATCCCAAAAATGTTCCCTGGAGATGATTTCCACATGCAATTGCCTGGTAAAATTAAGGTATGCAAATTCATGATTCATCTTTCAGTATTGGTTCAACCAACAAATGG
Source organism: Nyctanthes arbor-tristis (assembly GCA_963692815.1). Lineage (NCBI taxonomy): Eukaryota > Viridiplantae > Streptophyta > Magnoliopsida > Lamiales > Oleaceae > Nyctanthes > Nyctanthes arbor-tristis. The sequence goes on from CAVNYN010208945.1 coordinate 267, forward strand.
ATGATAAACCAATTAGTGGCAAAAAATTGAAGTCATTAAACTTTTCTTACCTAAGAAATAATCACCTGGATTTGTGGCAATAAAAATGGACTAAACCTTGAATATTATCATTAATTCATTTTGGTTATTTTAGAGAAATGCACGCATTTTTGAGGCGATTTATTTTGTATTTAGATACCACTAGAATGGTGGAATGAATTATTTTGCAGAAAATATAGCGGTGAACCGTTGGTTTCCCACTAACGACACCAAAGGCAGAATAGAAAGAAGATAAATAGCATTGCTCTATTAAAATATAAGCAATCTATATAAAGAGAGATAAATATAAAGCCGTCTTTGATAAATCTTTTTAGCATGTTTCTTGTGAGAGAGAGAGATCGGGGGGAATGTGTGATAGAAAAATTGTGAAGTGACATGAATCTGTGAAACGTGTGATTAGAAATAATTTGACTTTGACCTTAACATTTTAGTACTTTTTCAAGTTTTATTAAACATAGTCTAAATTTTATGTAATGTGGATCAGAAATTTGCTAAGGAGATAGATATAACTCCTATTAAGGAGATATATGACGTACGTGGTGGAAATCTAATAAAAACGACCCCCCTATTGGTAGGGCCCAGATGGGCCATTTTTGTTAGATTTCCGCCACGTAAGTCATAAGGCTCCTTAATATGAGATAGATAAGACTTTATAGTCGATTGACGTGGATCATACGAAGCTCATACTTTACACATTTTGATTGTTGACATGATGTCTAACACAATTGTTTCTATTGTCTAGGTAGACTTGACAATCATTCATCCATTATCATACACAAGAACTAATTCTGTGATAAATGTGGCTTCTTAAAATCTGTTAATTTGAAGTACAAAAATCTGTTTACCGACCCAACGATTCTTACAACTTATAAAGTGAAAAAAGAAAAAGAAAATTTGTATTGAGCCATCCAAAAGTAGTTGTATTGCAAGATCAAATTTGACTCTCTTGGGTTTCCACCACATTAATTCAAACTTCGCAAATCTTAAGGAAAGCACAAAGCAAAAGTTGTATTGATACGAGGATTGCTTTCACTTCCCACCATCATTATTCATTCATGCATCGCCCCATATTAAATAAACTTTAGGGACAGAGACATGGTGAGTAATCACATTCACGTGCTTACTACGCGTCAATTGCACGTGCAACTCGATCATCACTTTGCATTCATCATACGATATATCAAATTAATGTTGGTGTGTGTTGCGCAAAATTTATCTGATATGATAGTAAGTTCAACCTAAAAATATATTGTTTAGAAATGCGAGTTTTATTCTTGATGCATCGGTTAATTCCTTATGTAACCAATCTCGTGACATGGCGGAATGAGAATGTGATGTGATTTAATCTGTACATGACACACGTCGATTTTTTATGACACAAGTGAATTTATTTACATGATCGTCATTCTGACTATCTAGACGCGTTTTTCTTAAAAAAGAACTTCTAGATGTCGTCAAACATCTTATGTCGATTTTAATCACCTAGCCACAACAAATACGCATCTACAATTTTTGAAATTCTAAAACTCGCTGAATGCTTATCTTTCATACATCCATGGTGAGTTAGTGTATACCCAACGCGGATACTTGATCAAATCAACATATTATGATAAACAAAATTGCTAATATAAATGGTGTACATGATACATTTATAAAAACCTTTGCAAAGTACATGCATTTATAAACTCACATAGCTAGAAATTCATACTCTAGACTAATAACCTAGATATGAGTTTAAGGGTCTTAAAAATAAAGCCTAAGAACCTACGTGTGGGTTTCTCATTAGTGTAGAGTATTCCTAAAATAACAAAATTTTTTCCAGATCAAAAGTGCTTGGAAATTTTTTGCGTTAAATAATAAAATTAACTAAATGTACTTCTTCAAAAAAAAATAATAATAAATAAAAAATTAGCCAAATGTACCATGTATATTTCTTTAAAAACTCAAATATACAGCAAGTATCCTCGTAAGCGTGCTAGCTATAATCTCGCCCTGGTATTCTTTTATATATTTAGATTGAAAAGACTCAAATACCCTCAGCCGAAAATTCATTACTTTTTATCCCGGTTGTCATTTGCTCTTATTTTCCTCGCTGGACTCCTTAATCAATTCATGGATCCACCGCCACCTCTGCCGCCGCATCCCACCACCATTCCGCCGCTCATTCCCACCACCGCCGCCGCCGGCGTCACCACCCACCACCCGAACTCCGCTAATTCCTCCCCACGCTCCCGCCCCGACACTTGGGATGAGCCACTCCCACCCGTCCCCGGCGCCAAGCTTCGCCTCATGTGCAGTTATGGCGGCCACATCATCCCCCGCCCCCACGACAAGTCCCTCTGTTATGTCGGGGGAGACACCCGCATTGTGGTGGTCGACCGCCGCTCCTCTCTGCAGGATTTCCTCTCCCGCCTCTCGCATTCCCTCCTCAATGGCCGCCAGTTTACTCTGAAGTACCAACTCCCAAATGAAGAACTCGATTCTCTTATCTCCGTCTCCACTGATGAAGACTTGGAGAATATGATCGAAGAATATGACCGCACCACCGCCGCCTCGCCGTTGAAACCCTCCCGGCTCCGCCTCTTCCTCTTCCCCGGCAAGCCGGAAACCGCCACTTCGATGGGTTCTCTATTCGACGATGCGAAATCGGAGACTTGGTTCGTCGATGCATTGAATGGTACTGGGTTGCTTCCTAGAGGGCTATCTGATTCTGCCGCCATGGATAACTTGGAACTTGACGGGATTCAAAAGGGTGATTCTTCTGCAAATCTCGAGGCCCAGAACGAGAATCTGGGGGTTAACAAACAGTTGCATTCGAATTTGCCCGATTCCCCCATTGTTGAAACCAGCTCCTCATTCGGGTCGAGTTCCTCGTCCCCGTCTATGTCAAATCTGCCTCCAATTAAAGTTAGAATCGAAAATGGGAACGCGAGATTCCATGATCAGATGGTTGGGTTGGATGAACAATTTTCGCATGTGAGTATTGCAGCTTCAAATGCACTACCGCCAAGTCAGTCACTTGTTAGCGGCGCCGCCACCCTGTCATTGGTGGCTGGGGCGAACACCACCGCTATCACTGGTGAACATCTGGGCCGGGTCATTTCGGACGATGAGAGGTCAGATCAAGGGGCACCAACTGGGTTCCGGAAGCCGCCATTGCCACTGCAGCCGGTGCAGCGGAAGCTTGTGGATGTTTACAACCTACCATCACCGGATTCGAAGCATGCCGGAGGTAACAGCTTGCCGTCACCGGACTCTGTTGCAAGGTACCTAATTCAAGACCAAATCTTTCAGTTTATTTTGCCTTGTCAATTGGTTGAGTTAATAATAATGAATATGGAATCATATTAGGAGGTTAGGATTTGTGTCTGTCATTTAATGGAAAATGTGTTAAATTGTTAGTCTAAAATGTATAACAAATCAAATGGATCCCGATCTCATTGAATTCGATCTATCATCAAATCTTGCTGAAGGGGTAAAATGTGAAGGGAATGTGAGTAGTTTGGATGGGAGACATGGTTGGCAAAGGGGGGAAGGGGCAAACGGAATGGGAAAGGAAGGAGGGGTCATCTAGGGAGAAAAGAGAGAGTGGCCGGGCGCTGGATGTTAGCCGCTAGAAGTCCTAGATTAGTTGGGATTTAGGGGATGTAGTGAAGGAGTTGAGAATGAATATACTAGGATTTTTACAAAATGTAAGCTTTGTTGCAATAGTTTGTATGATGGGGATGAATTTCTTGATAGAAAGGAAATCTTAAGAGCATCCACTACCGATATGTTAAATAACACATGTACAAGTTAATTTTCACCGTTATTTAACTATCATATTTGGATATGTTAAAACATAAAAATGTCAGCTCACATGTTAAAAGGATTGCTATGTTTTAAGAAAGCTAACATATGACTGGAAAAGACTCCTTTAACGATGCAACTAACACATCCAATGGAGCATTAATTTTGACATGTGACTAACATATACTCTTAACGCTTCTATTTAACACTTCTAATGTAGATGTTCTCAATAGCGATGGGAAAATTCCTCTAGAACATGGCTTGTTGGGGAATTGGATTATGGACGACATAATATGGTCCTAGGTTATTGTTTGTTTTTTTTCCTTTAAAAAAAAAAAAATGGGGCCATGGGTTTCGGATTTTGGCGAGTTAAGTCCCCACTCAATTTACAATGGCCTTTAAGATCCCTGAAGTTTTGTTTCTGCTGCACAGTGATCATCACTGGATGGAAACATTAATATTTCTACCATAATCTTACGCTTTGCACACGATGCGATTTCACACCTTCTTTCACTATTTTTTAGGGTATTGTAAAGCATTTAACATGAATAGTCCTTGACAAGTTCTCGTGCAAAGCATGGAACTTTTTGGTGGAAAAATTGATGGTTTCGGATGACCAACCAATGTGAAAGTTTGTGCACCTAAATGCCTGAACTGAAAATTTGGTCCATGATCATTGTAATTGTTAGTTTGTGAAGATTTGGGGGTGTGACTTCAAATTATCCGATTTTGATTGTAAATTCTAATTTTGTAATTCGATTAATTGATTTTTTGCAGTGACAGTAGCATTACGTCTGCTCCATCCCACTCTAAGCATCACACAGTTTACCAGGATGCAACTCAACTTGCTAGCCAGGAAAATCGAGCATCGGCCCCAGTAACTGATCATAACATTACCACTCAGGATCAAACACATCAGATTCCCTCCCAGCAACATCAGAGTCAGCAACAATTTATCCACCCCGGCACACATTATATCCCACATCCGGCTGCCACTCCAGTGCCTTTGTCATCGTACTATCCAATGTATTTGCCCCAAACACAGCAGGCCCTTCAAACCGATCCCCAATATCCCATGTACTTCTTGCCTGTTGCTCAATCTCAGCCGTACAACATGAGTACGGCCTTACCGCCCAACATTGATCTTGATTCTACTGTTGTTTCTTCAAGTCGACCATTGACACCTCCTGTCAATCCCATGGCTCCATCTGGTGCAACTTACACGGAAACCATCCCGTCTACCTATACAACAACGGCAGCAACTACCATTCTAAAACCTGAAATAGGATCAAATATCTATAGAGATCAGCGGCCACAGGTGGTCCGGTGTTGGTCCAACTCCCGTCCCATCAACTTCATCATCAGTACATTGGCCTTTCTCAAATTCCACCTCCATCCCAGTCCACTGTTACTGCCTCTTCCACGACTCCTAATTACGGGTCTGAATATTCTCAGCCAACAAACGACCAGGTATACTATTCTCAACACCTGACGCCTTCTCAGTACCATCATACTATGACCCCGGCCGCTGCAGTAATGTTATCACAGGTCCCGACTCAGGTTCCGACAGACAATACAGCAAATCAAGTATGATCCTAATGACAGAAACTGGCTCTATCAGAGAAATGTGTGTACGCGTTACTCTTTTCATTCTCATTTTGTCTAAAGTTGGTTTAAGTATTATAAACAGTGTGGTCTTTGTAATTTACTTGTGTTATAATGGTACTATTATTATGGAATAAAAAAATAAAAACTTTTTCATTTCAATTTTTAGTTTTCAATTAATTGATTTGGGACATATTGAATGTAAATGTAAATTATTAACATATTGATAAAAGCTACCATCTGCTAAAACTGATTTCTTACCATATGTCTGGCAACGCACATGTGTTGGGAAATTAATGACATCCTTCGTGAGATCTTAAGTTGCTTTTGGCACAAAAGAATATTCACGATTTTTGGTGAGACGGTAACCTCTCGAAAACAATACGAGGTTTGGCCAAATGGTCCCTGACCTTTACACTCTCCTTTAAGGTCAGTTTGCATAAAACAGAGCTAACGAAACATGATAGTTTCCAAAGAAAATACAACAAATGACACTTAAATCTTGAAAGAAATCAAGAGCACATGCCAAATCAACCCCATTCATTTTTCCCTGGGTTTCCTTTTTAAATGAGAAATTGGTGATACCACATTATTATTATATTCTATAGTATTCATAAAAGGGTTAATTTCACAAATTGTCTCCAATTTTTGAGTTAAAAATCAGTCTAGTCCTTAACTTTTTTTCACACTCCACAGCCCCCAATCTTTAATAAATACACGCAAATCGTCTTGTTTATCACTATTCCATAAAATTTTTAACAAAATAATGACTAAAGTTGGCAGCAAAATTGGGGATTCACCCCTCCTTTTTGGTCCCTGGAATGGCACCTTTCCAGCGGCCGGCCATTGGAATTCCAGCTGGAGGGAGAGGGGGACGTGGGGTGGGGTAGGGGTAGGGATCAGGTAGGTTGGGTTTTTTAATTTTTTTATTATTTTTAAAAAAATTAAAAAGCTTAAGGGGTATAATCATCATTTTGTTACAAAATTTTATGGAATAGTGACAAAAAGGACGATTTACGTGCATTTATTAAATGTTAGAGGCTGTGGAGTGTGAAAAAAGGTTGGAGACGAAACCGATTCTTAACTCAAAGGCTGAGAACGATTTGTGAAATTAACCCTTCATAAAATGCTAATTACTTTTCCGCCATCTATTTCCATTCGATTTTTTATCTCTTTGAATAAAAACAAAAACCTCGAGCGTGCGTAGACATCGTGGTTCATGTGTTATACCATAGCTCAATAAATGGGCAAAATCCATCCAAAAGGATCAATAGCACTTCAAACATACTAGAGATCAATTTTCAATTTAATTGGTAATTTTTTATTAGATATTAAATAAAGAGAATATTTATGTGTATTTATGATTAATTTCCTATCTTTAAATGTAGAAATATCAATAAAACTGAAGACCGGCCGGTTAAGCACTACTCAAAAGAAATTTCACGTGGTAAAACTAATTTTCAGTAGATATATAGGTGGGGGATTGTTGTGAACAAATATTGGGGACCATTTGCTCACGAGGAGACAATGTTAGGGACCATTCGAGCCAAATCCACTGCTTATCCCCCGATAATCTCTCCCAAGTGTGATTTTTTCTCTTGATTTTTGGCCAGGACCACACTGTCTTGGAGCCAGGATTCTGGCCCTGGATTATGTTACTATTTTCGTGACCGAGTGGAATTTTTTTTTTTGTTCTTTTTTGTCAGTTCTAGCTCTGGATTCTCAATGGTGAAGTCCCTACAAGGAAACCCAAGGACTGCTATGACCCATATATGATGTACCATCCTGTACAGTAGCATCTTCACTTGCAGCTTCAGCTTGCCTGTAATGGCGTCCATTTTCCACTCTTCACTCCCCCTGAGTCCTTATAATCGACCCGGTCTCCCGCTTTCAAGGTAAGTATGCTCCAAAACGGACCCAGATAGCTTAATGGGTAATTCTTTTGTAATGGGATTCTGTTAATTGTATGGTGTTTTTGTGGGGTTACAGGAATGTTAGGATCAGAAACTGTGTTTCTCTTGACGCTTCCGACGCTTCCTCCACCGCCTCTTCCGCTGGAACTGACAGCCTGCGGGTTGTAGTTGCTGCTGGGGGCACCGGCAGTCACATTTACCCTGCGGTGGCTATAGCTGACGCGCTCAAATCACTGAATCCCAAAACCCAATTTCTCTTTGTCGGTACACCTAAAGGAATGGAGGCGAAGGCCGTGCCACGTTCAGGCTACCCTTTTACCGCCGTCCCTGCCGCCCGATTGAGCCGCCCCTTATTATCTCTTAACAACCTTTTTGTCCTCCCCTGGACAGTCACTAAATCCACATTTAAATGCTTCAAAATTCTTCAAGATTTTGATCCTGACGTTGTCATTGGCACTGGTGGCTTTGTTTCATTCCCAACCTGCCTTGCTGCAGCCATTAAAGGTGTTAAGCTCGTAATCCAAGAGCAAAATTCTTTTCCTGGCATTGCAAATTGGATTCTTTCTCTATTTGCTGATAAAGTATTCGTTGCATATGATTCCACTGTGAAGTCTTTTCCAAAAAAGAGCAACTGTGTGGTGTGTGGGAATCCAGTGAGATTGTCATTGATGACTCCAGTGTCTAGGACAGAAGCAAAGCAGCATTTTTTCCCAAACGTAACTGCAAAAGAGGGCTTGGGGGAATCAGTGGGTGTGGGGGAGGGGAAGGTAGTGTTGGTGCTTGGAGGGACTTTAGGCGCCCGTCCTATTAATTTTGCAGTGCTGAATTCTTGTTATCAGATGCTAGACGAGCAGGAGGACTTGTTTATTATTTGGCAGACTGGCATGGAGGATTTTTCGGAGATGGAGAGCCTGGCACAGAAACATCCTCGAGTAGTCCTTTCTTCGTGAGTAGTGAATAACTTTTATCTGGATGCAATTATTTCCCGCATTTTTCATTCTTCAGCTGTTAGTGAGTTTGATTTAAGACTGTTTAAAAGAGAGTTACGTAAAACTACAGCCTTAAAAATATTCTCCACAATGTTATTGCCTTTAAGGCTCATCTACTGCGAGAAAGACTAAACACAGCAAAAAGTTGCAAAATTTGCTTAATCGCTTGCATGTAAATGAATATATGCATACTTTTCACTATATATTGGAGATATTTGTCTTTTCTAGTTTCAGATCTGATCTAGTTTTCATGAAGGTTCCTGCATGCTTTGGACTTGGCATATGCAGCAGCTGATCTTGTCGTTTCCAGAGCCGGGGCAATGACCTGTTATGAGATTTTGGCCACTGGAAAACCTTGTATTTTGGTATTGAACTATTTGCATTTTCTGTTTGTGACTTTTCTCAAAACATTGTACGTCATATCGAGAGATGCTGCTTTTAAATTTGACAACATTTCATGCTGCTGAAAATGACGCCGGATGGATTTACAGAAGTTCTAAATTTTTTCTTGGAAAAAGGATATTAACAGGAAACGCACAGAGGCTGTCATTTGCTTACCCTTCGCACAGAGGCTGTCATTTGCTTACCCTTTGGTTTACAATTTGTTTGAACTTGACTTTGAGAAAAGAAGAGAAGGGGGGGGGGGGTTTACACTCATTTTTACTATTTTTTATTAAACAATTACGCAGTTTGTTATCCAACTATAATGCATGTTCTCATATTCCGGTTCCAAATTAAGTTCCTCTTGTCTGTATAAATTCAGTGAGACATGAAGGCATTTATGCTTGTACGTTTCTTTATCTCTACCTAAGATATTGTCAACTATTGCACCCCTATCCTCCCTACTGAGTGTGTGAACCATATATAAGGATGTGGTTGCTAGAACAATGTCAGATGAGCATATTTAGCAGTTTGATAAGTTAATCGCCACTCCTAAGGGAAAGTTATACGTGCATCAGGTCCAAAGAATTTATAAATTATATTTCAAATTGTAGAGTTATTATTGATTTGACCCTTTATAGTGATTTAACTTCTTTTGCAATTATACAGATACCGTCTCCATACGCTGATGAGGGACATCAAGTTCAAAACGCCTCTCTAATGGCCAATTTGGCTGGTTCTAGGGTTATAATGGAAGATGAACTTGGCCCAACAACTCTTAGAACTGCTATTGAAGAAATTTTAGGTATAAGAACTTAACCAACTTTGTAAATAATGCATCTAATATAGGATTATGATTTATATATATATATATATATATAGATTCTATTAGTCTTTGTTTGCATTGGTTTACTTGTGTCTGATAGTTCCGCTCATTTTTTGAGATTTGGGAATTCTAGTTCTCTGTACATTCACTTCCTTTTCAAGGCTTTCATGCAATTAGAGTTCATAATTTTCTTCCATGGTCAAAAGAAAATTTTACATTTTATATCTTCTGCTGTTCTGATTTTGAATCTTCGTTTACAGATGAAGCTAGGTCTAAGTTTTCACTGAGTTCTTAAATATGCCCAAACTGTTCCATGCACAAGTGTTATAGCCGAATATTTGGCTCTGGGATTAACCTTTTCCCTGCTAATTTATTTTATTTAAAGAATTCTTTTATTTATCGTGTTACTATTAGAGGACTTAAAACTTAGCTATTCAAGTATTACAGTCAACAGGACACAGCCTCCAGGCTGCCCAGATACACAGCAGAAACTTTTAGCTATTTCCTTGAAACCTTCTGGTGGTCAGCTTTTCGGAATGTCCATTAGGCATTATAGGCTGTAAGATGTTGAGCAGATGAAGGCATTTTTGGGGCCTGAATTGGCATCTCTGTGTCTGGAAATTGTTCTGTATCTGGGAAAGTGCCTTTTCTTCGAAGGGCAGTAACTGCTTTTGCTCATAAGTGAGCCATTGTTGGCCTGAAGGCTAAAGGAGAGGGTTCTTTTGGGATTCAGTAGAAGTTGTTCTGATTGAGAAGCTTATCAAATTTGAGGGAGAAGGGTTTTTATGAGCATAGCCCACTGTATTAAGTTTGCCTTGCTTTGTGAGGGTTAAGCAAACCCCCCCCCCGGGGGGGGGGGCGCTGAGAATCCAACCACTCACTAAAGCTGTCTTTTGGAAATAACGGATAGAATAACAAACTGCTTTTCTTTTATTATCGAGTAATTAGTAAATTGAAAATTCTCGTGTTTTCCTTGCCTATGAGTAAGGTTCCGTTTGGCATATCATGGAGTTCAATTATAACTGGTTATTTTCAAATTGTGCAGATGTGGTGCAGTATGAAGTGTGGCAATTTTTTGTTGCGCCACGTGTCTTAATTGTGAAAAAATGACACTAATTATAGTCAAACTCCACTATAACTGGCTGCCGCACGGGACCTAAATCTTGAATGCAAATTATCACTTTTCACCTCATACAGTGGTCGCATTACATATGCACTGCTTCTTTTAGAACTGCAGATGATCTTTCTGCATATTGTAAATCAATACAAGAATCAAAATTCTAAAATCAAGCTTATGTTGGGTTTTTAGTATAACAGTATAATGAACAAGGTTTTAGCTTGAGAAAGAATTGATACTTGTATAACTGCATTAGTATTTTATTTCATATTGATATTAAATCAGATGGACACATTCATGAATTGTTTCAAATCATCAGTTGAACGTAATTACTGAAGAATGTGTTGAGATGGTTAAGGTGCATTTATAAAAGTGGCCTAACTTAGGGCAGCTGTTAGAAAAAACAGAACTAGTATTTTTGGTAAACCTTGATGTCCAGGTTGAATTAAAATCATAGAAACCAAGGTGATTTAAAGAGAGTGTGAGAGTTTGCTTATTAACTTCAGCGATATTGGTCAATAGAGTCAACTGGAAATGAAGGGATCCATGTAAAACTGGGGGTTAACTGTGGGATGGTTTTGAATTGAGTTTATGGTCGCAATATGGGGCTAAAAATCTCTACAGAAGATATTATGTTCTTGAACCTGGATAGGGGAAGGATATTTTTCAATTCTTGGCAAACGTAATTAGTTGGAAGGGGTATTAATTTTCTCCATGGAGAGTATGTTCGGTGAATCACACTGGGTTGGAGAAGGCAGCAGCAAAGAAGGAAGACAAAATCTTATCATTATACTGTGAAACCCTATCTAATAGTGCGGGCCAAACATCTCATGTGAATTCTAGAAGTTATTCTAATAATATTGATTGTTGCAGGACTAATAATGTCTGGGTTTAGTAACCGGAATTCTGTTAGGTCAATATAGGTTTGTTTCTCTGGTAAACTCTTTGACTGCAGTGGGTTTTTGTTATCCTTCACCCATATTTTTTCTTTCCTTGTTTTAGGATTTCCAATGTAAAACTAAATCTACGTATTTACTTCTGTTGCATATTTTTGGTTCATACATATTATTATGACAACTATGTCATGTGATCCTTGACAGAGAACCAGACTCTTATGGTCAAGATGTCCAGGAAGGCTTTGAGCGTAGCAAAACCAAATGCCGCCACTGAGATAGCTCAAGACATCATCTCTCTTGTCAAATTATCAACAAAAAGCTAGAGTTGCACCGAAAAAGGATTTCAAAGAAATTCGTTTGCAACTGCCGGTGAGTATCAGCCATTGCTGATCTGGTCACTGCATTTTTCTTTCCCCTCAGTTAATCTAGCCAAGACACATTTGACGGGGATCGGATTGCACTTGATAGGACGGAAGAAGAAACGAATTTATATATGTATATTTTCTTCTTCAGTACGGTTGTGTTGATAACTGAAAATCAAATAACGAATGGAGGTTGGTAAAAGGTTAACTGTATCAGTATCAGAAAAGGTTTCAGAAATTCACTGTATCCATGTACATCATGAAAATTATTTACCACAATCAGAGTATTATTGTATAGTTCTTCACTTTTTTTTTTTATTTTTATTTTTTATTTTTCATGTTTTCGTGTCTTGTTATTCATTCGTTGCGCTTTATTGTGCCTAAACATGCAGGGTGTGGGTCCTACTTCCGGTTCACTATTGGGCTATTTACATTTTTAAGATTCCTTACTGTAAGCAGAAAGGTTTCGATCAGACCTGTAAAACTGGTGTTCACTGTAGTAATAATAATACTTCGATGTCAAGACAGAAGCATAAATTTTGGTAGGTTTGGGCCGCCGATTGGCTTCATGGAAACAGCTGTTTAAATTAAGGGATCATAATAATATAGGTCAGAATTAAAAACAATTCCGTTTGAAATAAGCAAAGAACACATTACTTCAACTCTTCAAGTTGCTTCAATTCCAATCTCAACTAAACAAAGCAGGTGCTTTGAATAATTACTGATTCTCATTGCTTGGATTCAAAGCAATATATTAATTGCATCTAAAGATATAATCTTTTTTCAGTTATTATACCGTTAATCAAGGGGAAGAATTGGAGCTTTACGGTTCAGGGTCGAAAATGGATATTGCTTTACCTCAATCGAATTTTCAGCCATGGGTTGTTATCCGAAATGCAGACATAGTCAGAAACCGCTACCAGATTCGCCCGGGAGTGCTTGCACAAGCAGTGACCGGAAGTAGAGTCGCCGATAAGCCCGCCATTTGCAAGGCCGACGAGCTTCACCTCGCGCATGTGCCAAACTCCGATTGGCGTCTGGCTCTCTGGCGCTTCACGCCCTCTCCTCTGGTCACGAGTTCTCATGTATTTCACTTGATACAACTAATTTTCTCTGATGATTCAAATGTGTTAAGATGGAATTTGGATAAAATTTTTGGTTACAGGGGAGGAGGAGGAATCATCCCCTGTTACTACTCTCTGGCGTTGGTACAAACGCAATTGGATATGATCTAGCTCCTGATGTCAGTTTCTCTGGCTATTCATTTCGGTTTTTTGGGGAGACAGAAGCCGGAAATTATCAGTCATTTTCATCTCTGTAGTCTTCTTTTGCACGGTACATGTGCAACGAGGGATTCGATACCTGGATTCTTGAAGTTCGAGGTGCTGGATTGAGCGTCGAGCACAATTTACAGCAGACTAAGAAGCCAGTGAATACAAACTACTACCAGACGAATAGAAAACGCTCCATGGCATCACAGTTTTTTGGTCTGCAAGGGCGCTTTTCGTCAAGCATAGAAGATTTTCAGAGACAGATTGATCTAGTGTTGAAGTATAACTGGGATTTTGATCACTATCTGGAGGAGGATGTGCCTGCAGCGGTGAGGTAACCTATGTACACTACCAGTTTAAACTGAACTTTTTCATGACAGAAGAATATTTGCCTGTGGATGTAGATGGAATACATAAGGACCCACTGTCGACCGGTTGATGGCAAGTTGCTCGCCATCGGCCACTCCATGGGAGGAATCTTGCTATATACAATGCTCTCGAGAAATGGTGTGTTTTTATCTTCATTTTTTATTTTATTATTATTTTTTTGGGGTAATTTCATATGGTTGGTGGCCTCACTGACGCTGCTGTTTCTATCAGGTCACAGAGGAAAGAATGCTGGGCTTGCAGCAGTGGTTACGTTGGGGGCGTCGCTAAATTATAGTACTTCCAGATCATCGTTAAGACTTCTATTACCCCTTGTAAGTTTGGATAAATCGCTTTTAGCATGTTTGGTTCTAAGGATTGGGTAACACAGTGTTAGAGACGTTCTTAGTTCATTCTGAAAAAAAAGGTAGATCCTTTGCAAGCACTGAATGTTCCTGTCATTCCATTGCAGGCGTTATTCACGGCTTTATACCCGGTTGCATCTCGTTCTCCTTACTTGTTTTCGTGGTTGAACTCTCAAGTTTCTGCCCAGAATATGATGGCACCTGAACTATATGAGAAGCTTATTTTGAACAACTTCTGTAAGAATATTTGATCAATTCACCTATTCAACATAACTCATTATAATGGGCGGATCAAGACTGAGGCAGCAACCATTCTGATCCGACCTGTTGGGAAGTGTCTCTGTCCTTTTCACTTCTTATTACTCTTTTCGATCACTTTTTCTAACATTTCTAGTACCAATTAATTCATTCAGGCGAGACGTCTTACGATAATTCTTGGCGATGTTGCATTTCCAATTGGGCTTTGCCCTTTTTGTTTTAAAAAGCCCTGGAAAGCCTCTGCCTGTGCCATTTTGACTCCTAAATAGAACATGTTGTTCTTTCATTCTGGGCAATCTAGTCACCATTTTGATTTGCATTAAGAACTGTAGGCGATATGAGAAGTAACGGATTCGTGGCCAGGGGTCGATTTTTCACAGTTTCAGTATGTATACAGGTACAATACCAACAAAACTTCTCTTGCAGCTAGCAACAATATTCCAGAAGGATCGACTATGTGACAGTTATGGGACTTTCTCTTACAGTAACTATTTGAAGAAAATCGACGTTCCTGTTCTAGCACTTGCAGGAGACCGAGACCTCATTTGCCCTCCTGAAGCTGTATATGGTAAAATTTCAATTCAGAAGTGTGTTCTGTTCTGGTGCGATTTTTTTTAAAAAATTTTAATATTATGATTACTATTATGGGTTCGCCTGTTTGAGTCTCTCTACTTTTTGGCTATATATTGGAGTAGAAACATTCAAGCAGACTCCCAAGGATTTGGCTTCATTCAAAGTTCTTGGAGAGCCACTCAGTCCGCACTATGCTCATTATGATCTAGTAGGAGGTTGTGTGGTATGTCCTGATCAATGTTATATAACAAAGTTCTAAGTTTCAGTAATCTTCCATAAAGAAATTCTAGAATCTAATGCATGCATCTCCATTAAATGCAGGCATCACAAGTATATCCATGCATGGTTGAATTTTTATCTCGTTATGATCAAGCTTGAACTTCTATCCGCATTATGATCAGAAACCTAATTTGCTTTTAACCATTGCAAATTTGTATTCAAAGCAAGTGAACTCATATATAGAACAAAGCTGGAATCTTTAGTTTTGACTTTCAATCAAAAACCTCTGCACCCAACCAAAAAGGGAACACCTTAACTAAGCAGAATTACATTTCAAAATGCCACAAAGAATGCCATTGCCATAAAGGATGAGCAAATCCATAAGAATGAGAATTAAACAGTAGAAATATATATATATATATATATATGAGAGAAATGCAAGTGTTATGTGATCTAGGTTTGAGGCATAGCTGGTTTTTTGCATATGGGGCAAATATTTTTTTGCTGGAGCCACTGTTTTATGCACTGAATGTGATAGAAGTGTCCACAGTTCAGCTTCCCTGTTTCATCATCACTCTCGTATTCCTCCTGTGAAGAAAATCATCAAGAGGGCAGATGAGATACCCATTTTTTTGCCTAAAGTTACTTTTTCGCTTTTGTGCTTTTGTAGAAGTAGATTTTTAAGCTCAGAAACTAGAAGTCTATAGTTCCTTACCAGAAAAAGGAACAGTACAAGGAAAATCATAAAATGCTTCAGATGAATTCTGCAAGACAAACCTGACATATACTGCATTTCCTTTCTGTTTCTGTGGGGAAATTTGATGAGAGATTATTATCCAACACCGGAACCTTGGCCCTCCTCAAACAGCAGGATATCTCGGCCTCCCTCAATCCAGTGTTCACATGCCCAATTCTTTCACCAAGTTCCAGTAATTCCTGTATGTCACAAAAAAAATAAATAAAAAAAAAAAAGATGTTTCCTAATTCCAGTA
>CAVNYN010208950.1:0-15401 GCA_963692815.1 Nyctanthes arbor-tristis
GGAAAGTCTCACGTGCGAGAGTGTTTGACGTTGTTTTAAAGGAAACTATTTTCTCTAAACTTGGGAGCTAATCTCGGATCCAATGGGGTTAATAGAATCAAGCATGTTTCATTTGCACATCCATGAAGTGGTTCGATAATAATTTCTAATTTAAAACTCCAATTATTTGTGCATATCAACTTAGCAGTAGAAAAAATATTGTTTCAATTTCAATATGGCTTCTTATCACTAATATTCAAGTTTACATTATTTTATAATAATTTTCCCATCAAATTACGCTTCCAACATGATAGTTTCTTGAACAATTTATTTATTTAATTAATTTTTTTAAACGATTTGATAAAATAGAACCTCCAAATGCTTACAAGAAAAAAAAAGAGAAAACAAAAACTCCAAATAACTCCATTAAGTTAATATTATTTCATCAAAACAACTAGACCGAGCTACAATTTTGAACTACATGTTTGAGATGTCCAAATGTCTTCCAATATTTTTTCCTAGATGATACTTGAAGAGTTAGTCCCGAATAATTACTATTAAAGTTCCAATGTTGTCTAGACCCGTTCTTCTATGGAATCTATTAGACACCATATAAGATGGTGTCTAATGGATTATGTGACTGGATCCCATTAGACACATTAGAGAATAATCCCATTGGACACATTGGGGGACCCATTCCCAAATGTGTTCAATAGGATCTTACCATATTATCAATTGGACAACATACATAGTGTCCAACAGACTCCATAAAATGTGTGTTGTCTAGACGCATAGTGCTTGCACCTATGATTGGGCAAACACAATATTCAACATCATTGGTTCTGGTTTCTTGTCATATGTGCAACCACCACTTTTGATGATACAGCTCTTTGTGTACAATGACATTAGTAAATATAAAAAATACCAATACACTAAATATTGTGACTGATCACTGGTGTCATTAGAAATTTCCATCAATATCGATTAATTTTTTTAGGGAGATCGGAAGAGCACACGTCTTAATTAATGGGCAGAATAAGTTGTAAAACATAGAGAAAATAATAAAAAATAAATCAATGCACTGCAAGTTTCAACGCAAATTTGTTTTTGTGATAGAGTTTGTTATCTTATCTTAATTGATTATCTAAATATGATTAACACGAATTTCGGAAAAAAATGGTATATTCATTTTCAGAAAAAAATAATATGTATGGATAATTTCGGAAAAAAGAATTTGTAGTTAGCTGAAATAGGACTCTCTAAAAATGGAAATTAGAAGAAAAATTCTAAGAAGACATGAAAGTCGAACATGAATAAGTGACATTGCATATGTGGCACACTTGCATTGGATAATGAAAAAATAATGATGCCATCATCACCCAATGAATGTGTGTCACATAAGAATGTCATCTATTAATGTCACTTTTATATATCTCTCTAAAATTGCTCAAATTGGAAGATAGTAATACAATAAATGTGTAGATAGGATAATATATATCCTTGGACGGTGACCTTTACTAAAATAGAATAATAAAAATAATAAAAAAAGTATTGACATCAATATGACATCACCATATTGACATCAATATGACATCACCATACCATATATCCCCAGTATTCCCAAAAAAAAGAAAAAAAAATGACATCATCTTACCAGATCCCTTATGAGGCTAGATAACAATAACGCCAGAAAAGTGGAGGGAAATTTCTTGCCAGATGAACTCCCTTGTTATATATATAGAGATTTTTTATATTGTACTAATGCAAAAATAGTAATATTTAAAAGAGATAAATCATTTAGGAATTTGAGGTATCAATTGGTTATATTTAATTAACAACAAATCCGAAGACCAAGTTGAATGAGATTCAAAAATTTTTTAATATTATTTAGGACCTCATTGAACAAATTCAAATAAATCTGGTTATGGTGTAAAAGTATAATGAAGAAAATTAAAATTTCACAAGCTCACAAGCTCTGAACTCATACTGGTAGTTCAGTTCGTCAATACTAGGAACTGGGCAGTCACTCAAGGAGAATAGCACGAAGAACGTCGTGATCGCTCTCCAAGCATTGGGAGCAAATGGCTGGGGGCAAATCCCTAGGACTTCAATAAGTTGGCAATGATAGGGGTAAGTGGGAACTGAACTCCGGCCTCCAACATCCTCATGTTAGCTGCAGCACACCCTTCTGGAGGCCAATCCGCCCTTTCATTAAAGTACGGAGGGAAGAAATGTACAGAATCTGGAATTCTGAACTTCCGTTTCCAATACACCAGCTTCTCCTCCTTGACTACAGAGGGAATATCTTTGCAAGAAAAGGGAGACATGTAACACCCCCGACGTGGCACAGGCCAGTGCCACTTGCCATCCTCACCTGATGGGCCAGCGTGAACCCGCATAGCTAAAGGGACAGCCTCCAGGCTTTCCCCCTCATTCGCCAGTTTAGCCTCCTCCATCTCATCCCAAATCCTCCTGATATTTTTGTCACTAGAGGAAGAGGTCCCTTCCTTGGAGGATTCCTCCCCTTCACTACTGACCTCAGTAACCTTACCCTTTCCCTTGTCAGCAACTACTACCAATGAATCCTAGCCACCAGAAGCGTCCGACAATTCAGGTCCCAGCAAGTCTCCGGTGCCACTCGTTGGAGTCAAAATCATGTCCACATTCTCATCGGACACCCTTTTAGTAGCTGTTGTAAGAGGGATAACAGGACTCACGGTTCCCTCCAACTCATTCCCCGAAGCGGCTTCGTTCCCCCTACCCATTGTAGAAAAACAAAGAGAAGAAAAACAGAGGGAAATAAGTGTAGGTGAAAGTTACCTGAGACGCAAAGAAAAAGAGAAATGCGAAGACCAGAGAGGCTGGAACGAATGGGCTTTTCAAAGACAAGTAACACAAAGATGAGGGGAGAAGTTAAGGCCCTATTTATAAGGGAGAAACCCTGGAACAAAACCCTAGGCGGGAATGTCACATCATTATTGACACGGGATGTCCACTTCTTTCTAAAACGACCGACTTCATCCTCACAACCCTATGAGCTTTTAGAAATGAACTCGGGGGGAAGAGGGTGATTGTTGGCAAATAATTTGATTCAAGAGCCTAGTAAACTCAAGAGACTGATATGGTTAACCCAGGTCATTTTACCCAAGAGAATATACACTTACCGATGCCAAGTCTGGTTAGGTTAGCACGAAGATTAAGAGTTCAGAGTCCAAAGATTGCCAAACTGACAGAAGCCTGAACTTACTTCCTTAGTGGCGTCAGTCCATCTAAGGCATGCACGTGGAGTGACAAGGATACCACGTAGGTGTCAAGAAGCCCCCTGGGCCAAACACGTGGATAGCATGCCCTAAAACACTCCACTCATCCTTGCCTATATAAACCCCTTCAAGATAGTGGAAAGGGGATTTTTTGGTAGGGGAGATAATTCTAGAACCATAATCTTATTTCTTCAGATCAAAAGTGGTGCTTATGTAAAAGAGGACGATTAAAAAAAAACAAAGATGATTTATTGATTGTTGATGATATATTAATTCCAGTTTAAATCATTGTCAACAGCAGTGATTAAAGAAATAAAAATCAATAAAAATATAAGAAATGGCAAGAATACCAATAGTATAGCGAATAAAAGGGAAAAATGGTAAAAGTTTAATCTAATTAGGGAATGAATTTTAAAGGAACAATTAAACCAAAAAAAAAAAAAGAAATGGACATTTTGACAAAAAAAGAAAAAAGAACAAATATTAATTATGACATCAGTGGAAATTTTGATTGGACAATGTTTAGCGGGGAAAAAGGTAAAAGACTACCCTTGATTTAGAGTAATATATAGATATATATATATATATAGATATAGACACACATTTCTATATGTATATATATACCATATAGAGAGAGAGTCCAAACTACAATAACAAACAGAATGCTTTAAGAGCTTGTTTGATCCTCTTTATTTGTCAAAATGTGAAGAATTTATAATGAGTAGAGAGGTAGAATGTGTATTGAGAATGTAAAAATGTAGAAAATATGTGGTTGTAATTGAATAATTATCAAATCAAATGTCAAATCAGTGGTAGGTAAAATTATAAATTGGTAGAATAAAAAGCATCAAACAAGCTCTAAAATAACCAATGCGATGAAAAGGCTTCTTTTTCTTTTTTAAAAGTAGGATTACAAATATACATACATATATATATACTAGTTAGGTACATGCGATGCACGTATTTGGTTTTATTTTTAGTATAAATCCGTGTAGAATGCACAAGAATCAAGTGGCTTGATGGCACCTGTGTCATCCATATTTCATTAGAGATGCTGTAAAGGTGTTGTTAAAAGATATACTATTTTGTTGAATCATTAATTCCATATTGTCTCAAATTCAGGCTTAATATATCAATAGCTAATCGCATTCTTACAAAAATCTCCATATTGAATATTAAATTACAGAATGATAATTCAAGGTCACAAAGAGTTACACATAGAAGTACCCTAAACGACTATAGACAACATTCCAGCTAAGATTGAAAAACTTTAATGAAAAAAATGGGGAAAAAAATTAAACATACCTCTCTTAGGATCAAATTGTCATGCGAAACCATAACCCCTATAGTGCAGACAGCACTGAACCCTGCACGAAAAAGAAACAAGCATTTGAGTTTCAATCCCACTTCAATTATTGAAGAAGAAGATCATAGACTGCCATGTTTTTTCTGCAAAAATAGACCAAGTTATCCACAGAAATCACTGTATGATATGACCATGAATTGCAATGAATAAGCTACATGGGATATTATTGCACTGCACAAACACAAGCAAGAGGGAGCAATGCCTTGTCAATTTATAGGATAGACCAAGTGTACATGAATAAAAATAACCAGACATCAGATTTTGAATGCCCAAACAATTAAAGTTGATCCAAAAAGTTCATATAGAATAAGATATATTAGCTTTCTTGGTTAACAATTACTCTTTTAAGTACGGTGAGACGTCCGAAAATGGATGAGGTTAAGAAACCAAAAGCAAAAGTTCCACCAAAGAATATAGAGGCGGCTGTAGCAAACATGTGAAATATTTGGGAAACACCGTCTTTAGATATTTTCTGCTTTGCTTCAAATTTTATTTTGTTAATCTCTATTTCCAATATTTTTCCCCTTTTCTTAAGAACTATAGAACTTAGAATATAGTCTTACTTATAACTTTTTTTAAATTAACATAATCGAAGAGAAAAGACAATACGACAATACACAACCGTAAGCAAAAAAACAATGAATCCAATAACAATTCTATAAGAAAATGCAATATATATCAATAAACTAAATATCCAGCTATAACCCGGTATATTTGAGGAGTAATTTTTCTCATTTTTACTCTCCACTATACTACAACAATCCTGACATTGAGTATAGGAAGCAAAACACAAGCTTAAATTCTTGTAATATCTAATAGTATATACAAGCCCCTTATTAATGAGCTACTACTTACGAGGTCTAAGACAACATTTTAAAAACCCATAATTCACTCCCTTGCAGGAAATTTATCAAACACACTAAAGTTCATTTCACACAAGAGTACCTTTGCACAAATTCCCATATAATCACAGAGGCCATTAGCAGAGTCATTTACCTAGCCCATGCACCCAAATATCAATAAATACAAAAGGCCAAGCGAGAAACTGATGCAAAAAAAATATGAGATCTTTCTAGAAAATCTAAGCCTCCAAAACTCAATTAGTAGCACCATCTTAACTATACCATCTAACAATGTGACCAAACAAACAAGGGCATATTCAAGCATAAACCACTTAAATACTAAAGAACACTTAATAAATACTAAAGAACATTTAATATTTTTTTTAAATTTTTCTTTTTTTCATATTTTTTATTCACAAAAGCAAAACTGCACAATTTATTGTTATATTTCAGTTAAATATTACTTATTTTTAAATATAAAAGATCTATACTGAATATTTTTGAAGAATATTTAGTTATTCTTCCAGAAGTAACAATATTTTAAATCAGTACTAATTAACAATGAAAGGTTGATATTGCTCCTGGAGAACCCGTCATTGTATAATTTAAATTTAGTGAAAGAATTTAATGATTATTCTTGAAGAATCACATTAGCACTAGTACTATAAAATAATATTATTTGTTCAAGAAGAACAAATTGTTACAAATTTTAATATTCTAAAAGAATATTGAACTACTCCAGTAGTCGTAGTCAACTAAATTATTAAGTATAAAATGTATTGTCCACGGAGAGCATATATCTATGCAAATTTGAATTTAATATTAGAATTCATTACTACTTGAGAAAGTAGCAGGAATTCAGATTGAGTATACTCCTAAAGAGTAAATTTTGTATAAATTATATTCAGTAAATCTTGGGAGTTATTCTTGAAGATCTTTTATGAAATCCAAAAGTTTTCATTTAAATCTAAACTCCAAATCGGTTTTTTCTATGTGAATTATGAAAAAAAGTTTTTATGGCTTTGAATTCTATATAAGTTTTTACTAATCACTTTCCTTTCATTGTCACCCATCTCATATATAGCCGGAGTTAATGAGTGAGTTCATTAAAAGAAATCTATATGATCTTACCATATTATTGGTGATGCTTATTTTAGATAATTAGTTATATTGGGATATCTAAATTATCATTGATTGTATTTTTTTATGAATTACTGCCTTTAGAATTCTTGTAATGGTGTAGAACATTATTATATTGGGTTTTGTTGCATCTTGAATAAAAATAATTATGTCCCCATTATCGTGATTTCTTGGAAAAAAAAGGACAGAACTTGTACGGTTATTTTCGTGTGGTACAATCTTCCTCCTTGGCTGTGTATGAAGCAAAAGTACATAATGTTGTCGTTATTGATTTCGGGGCCCAAACAGCCGGGAAACAATAGAAACATGTACCTCGGGCCACTTATTGATGATTTGAAGTTGTTATAGAACGAATGAGTGTCAATGTCTGATGCAGATAGCCGGATGCATTTCACATTACGTGCAATGATTTTTTGCACCATAAATGACTTTTCAGCATGCGGTAACTTGTTAGGTTATACTACCAAAGGAGCCAAAGCGTGCCCCATTTGCGAAGATGAGACGGTTGATCTTTGGTTGAAGAACTGCAAGAAAAATGTCTTCATGAGTCATCGAATCTTTCTCCCATCTGACGACCCATATTGAAAGAAGAAAAAGGCTTTCAATGGGAGAACCGAGACTTGAGTTGCCTGTTTACAGTTAATAGGAAATATGTTTATGAGAGGGTTAAAAATATTAATGTCGTGTTTGGTATAACTTCTAAGCCTCCATAGAAGAGTCTATGGAAGAAGCAATCTATACTCTAAGATTTACCATACTAGCAGCATTTGCAAGTTAGACAATGTCTCGATATAATACACGTGGAGAAAAATGTGTGCAATAGAGTCATTAGAATGTTGTTGAATATTCTAGCAAAGGCCAAACATAGTATCAAAGTTAGAAAATACATGGTAGAAACGGGAAACTGGAACAATTAGTACCGCAAGAGTCCGAAAAGCGTACATTTTTGCCCCCCGTGTGTTATACCTTGTCTAAAGAAGAGAAAACAAGCTTTTGTGAGTGCATGAATGCTATTAAGGTTTCATATGGCTATTCATCAAACATCAAGAGGCTTGTGTCGATGAAAGACTTGAAATTGGTAGATCGGAAGAGCCCATAATTGTAATGTCTTAATTCAATAGTTCTTGCCAGTTGCAATACGGGGTATATTACCAAAACATGTTAGACATGTCATAACTAAGCTCTGCTTCTTAATCTCTGCTTCTTCTTCAACTCAATTTGTTGCAGGGTCATTGATCCTGAGGTGTTGGATGCTTTGCAGGCCAATGTTGTTATCACTCTCTGCTAGTTGAAAATGTATTACCGGTTATCACTTTTTGACATTATGGTATATTTAATTGTTCATTTGGTGAGGGAATTAAGAACTGTGGCCTGGTGTTTTTGAGGTATATGTATCCGTTTGAGAGATACATAGATATTTTGAAAGGATACGTGAGAAGCCGATCTCGACCAGAAGGGAGTATAATTGAAGGTTATGCTGTTAAGGAGGCTAATTAATTGTGTACTGATTACCTAGATGGTGTTGAAGCCGTTGGTATTCCTAAATCACAACACGAGGAGAAACTTGGAGAGAAAGGTATAATTGGATTCAAATTAATCATTCCTAGGGTCGAAATGTGAAATAAAGCACACCTCCTTGTCTTGCAGTACCTTACTGTAGTTCATTCATATTTGGACGAGCACATGTTGATGTTAATGCGCCAGAATCCTTCGAAGGGTGAGATGTGGCTAACCAATGAACATAATCGCACATTTATAACATGGTTCAGAGATAAAGTGCTCCAACAATTGTCCCACATGCCGACGGCGATTACAGAGACAATAAAATGGTTGGTGTACTGTTCTGGAGTGGATGTTTCTTCTTATGAAAGGTATGACATTAACAAGCACACATTTTACACAAAAAGGCAAGACGATAAGAGCACGATGCAGAACAACGGTGTGATAGAAATAGCATTTTCAGTAGAATATTCTAGCGCCAATTACAGGAGGCCAGGGAATGCCACAATGTTTTCCGATCTGTGTAATTGAAGAAATTTGGGAACGTGATTACAAAGTTCTGAAGGTTCCTCCTTTTTGCTGTAAGTGGGTTGAAAACCGTCGAGGTGTTCGAGTTGACGAATTAAGTTTCACTCTGGTAGACTTTGGTCGGCTAGGCTATCTTGATGACCCTTACGTACTTCCATCACTAGCAAAGCAAGTGTTTTACATTGTTGATCCTGTTGAGCCTAAATGGTCCGTTGTCCTACAAGGCAAGAGACGTATATTTGGTATAGATGATGTGGTCGACAAAAAAGAGTATGATCAATTTGACGAAACCTCCCCTTCTCTGTTGGTATACAATATACACCTACAACGGATGATAACATAGAGATAAATTATATGCATTGGGATCGTGGGAAGGGCTATGGATTCACCATCGCTCATAATATCATCATCGTATAAGATCATTTGCATTCTGCATTATACATGCCTTTGTATTTGTATCACGGAATATGATTGGTTAGACTAATGTACTTTTGTTTGTATTTGTATGCAGGTAGGAACGTAGTGAGCACTCTCGATGGATGACAATTCATGTGTAACAGATGATCCAACTGGTAAGAAAAAGAAGCAGACCAGAGGTCCAACAACTTGCAAGAAGTTGAAGAAGAAGCAGGATGCGGTCGTTGAATTAGACGAGCAAGAAAGGCCTATTGGGCAATTTACTTCGGATTTGGGCACTTATGAAGGGAGTGTGGTTCAGATTACTGTGCATATAAACTATCCAAATTGACATGCAGTTGAGCAACCCATTAAAGATCTTGTTTGGGAAGACGTCAAGGTATTGAATGAGTTTACATGGTTCAATTTGATATCGCATAATGGTTGATTTTATCCTATAGAGATTTGATATCGCATAATTTGATATTCTTGTCCTACAAAAAAGATTCAATCTCGAGAATGACAGCTTGAAGGAGCCTGTATTGAAAGAAGCTGGAAAGAGATTGAGAGACTTTAAGGTTTCATTGGTGCGAAAATACATTAAAGAGAAGCACCCGAAATATAAAACTCCTTGTCAGCTTTATGATTTCATTATGCCTGACATGTGGGCAAAGTTCAAGAAGGATCATGAAACTTTGTAGTTCTTGGTATGGTCGAAGAAAATTTTATATTATTTTCTCACCAATAGCAAAATACTAAAATTGTTGCTGAATTGACTTTCAAGAGAAAAGTGAGAAGGCGAAGCAGTGTCAAGCACATAATGAGCATCCTCACCATTTAGGCTCTACCGGTTATGCTCGTAGGAGGGTGGAGTTTGCAATTGCAGAACCCTATCTTCCTCCTCCTCATGTAGGTCAGTTAGCTCAACCTTTCATATCGATGATCGAAGTCTAGATTGGGCTCGGGCAAGGACCGTCAATAAGTAATTTTTATTTTACTTAGCTGCTTGCTCTTTATTTACATGTCTTATATTTATTTTTAATTTTTACAAACAGAAAGAAATTCACGAGGAGGTTAGCCAAGGGACTTTTGCCCCAAAGAGACACCGGGATATCTTAATGGCGGCACTAAGCAAGGAGAAGCACCCTGGTTGGGTGAGGGGCTATGGTGGATATGTCACTTTAAAAGACGTTTATAGATGACCTGACAAGACTAGGAGAAGACTGAATGGGGTCGTGTTGTTGGATGACCTTAGAAAGGTGATCACATCGGAAGTGGAGGCCAGCACTACTGAGTGGATGAGGAAAGAGACCATGGCATAGATGCAGGCTCAATTTGGTATGATGCAGTCACGGATGGCCTATGTCTTCCAACACTATAGAATGGAAATACCTATGCAATTTCGTGGCATGGAAATACCTACGGCAGCGAGTCTTTCTGGAGACCACCGACTCGTAGTAGCAGCCACTCAGTCGATCCCCAGCTTGACATTAAGGTATACTTAGTGTCGTGTATAGATGTTGAGTGCATTAACTTCATTTCAATTCTTACACCTAACATTATTTTGTTCACTTGTATTGAATATCTAAAGAAGCCGACCCCATGTCATCTCGCCCTTGTTTACGACGGCAAGACTAAAATTGTGGGCGGGAGGTTAGTTCACCTATTTGACGCTAGTGCATGGTAAATAGCTACTGCCTGGTCATTACAAAGTCTCAGTTGACTTTGTACATGATGATGCGGTAAATTATTTATTCTCAATGCAAAGTTCATTCCATAAACATGCAGCTAAAGGCGGTTTCACTCAATGGCCTATACATTTAGTGATGTTAGGCATAGTAATTAATTGAAGTTACACAAAAATGAATTGAATTTCGTGTTACACATATTTTGATGGCAAACAAATTATCACTGCAGGAATAGTTACCAGAGCAAGCAACACCTACAAGAAAAGGCAAACAGTCCGCCAGTGTTGAAGTTTCTTCAGCGCGGCCTAATCTTGTCGACGATGCAACATTGGTTTCCCTGAATCCCCACCTCAAAAGGTTGCATGCTCTAACTGTTAGACTGTCTCTTTCTATGGACTCGTGGTCGTGCCGATGGTTGAAGAGATGTTTTACTGCCCAATCAAGATGGTGAATGATATACATGTTTATGTCGACAATTTTTCCGACATCCTCAATATGCAATGGTTGAACCTATCTATTTTACAAGTTTGAGAAATGTAAGATTTCATCCCTCACAATTAAGTACGTCATATAATTATTAATTTGATATTTCATGTTTGGTATAATGTATTTCAGGTACCTACATCATCTGTCTAACGTATACCGAAATCAAAACATCAGGTTTCTTTATCCAGCGCTGATCATGGCTATTAATTTTCAAGCTAATGAGAGGCGAGTTATACTTACATGGTAAGTCTGCTTTCATAAATGTGGATAAGAAGTACATTCTAGCACCATATCATCAAGGGTAAAACTGACTATTTAGTTCATGCATTTTTTTTTTTTGTTTTGACTTAATTTGAATTATTTGTGGCTAAATTATGCAAACTTATATTCTTATAAAATATTCTAGAAACCAATGGATGTTATTTGTGCTGTGCCTTAAACGTAACATGCTGTGCTTCTTGGACTCTATTGAGGATAAGGGGGCACATTGTATATCAAGCCGAAATTGTCTACATAAGCAATTATCAATAACTATTGACATAATAGTTATTTGTGTAAGTTTAGGTTTATTTAACTCATATATACACTATAACTTTAGGGTACTTAAAACGTTGTGGCCGTCAGGGAAAACACTGAACAAACATCTCATTTGGAGATCGGAAGAGCACACTATGAAAAATATCCTCTAAATATTACAATAAATATTGAATTTTCAAATTTTAGCTTTTTGATTACTAATAATTATTTTCAACTCGTTGGAACTTTTTGTGCCCTCAGCAACCGCGATCTAATGAGTGCGGCTATTGTGTGATGAGAAATATATTTGAGATAATCACATTATATTCTAATACTGAAGAATATCTTGATACGGTATAGCTCTTCCGATCTGAAAACTAAGAATTATATAATCATTCATGTATATATTTTATTAACAAAATAATTATATTTCTTTTTGTTTGTTGTAGGCATTTCAAGCTGGGTCATATATTCAAGCTAATATAGATGAGCTAACATAGATGAGATTTGGGAAAAATGGGCCGAGTACTTTGTCGACAATTCTTTGTGATTTTTGGCCTTATCTATTTTGAAATATTGTTTACTTATGGATTATTGATTTTCATGCAAACATGTATATTTCAATAGTTAGTCCACATTATTTCAATGGTTAATTAATGACATAATGCTTTTGCGCAAATTATAGATTATATTATTGCTAATATTGTTTGAATTAATTATTTATTGTAGTTAGATTTATGTTAACATATGGCGATAATTGGAGTAGTATAGTAATATAATAGTTATTGATGTTTGGAGTACTTAGATTTATATTCAATATGGTTAGTTTGATTTTAATTAATGGTTTATTTACGTCAGTTTATAATGTTAGATTACATTAGTGCTAAAGTTTGAAGTAGTTATTGATTGTAATTTCATTTATATTAAGTTGGTGATGATAGCGTTAAAGTGTATGGAAATTGCTAGTGTTGGTGATGTTCCTTCTTGGATGTGGATTGTGTGTATTTGTTGTTTTAGTTTCGCAGGATGGTAGAGCTATTTCTGGTGTATTTACCAAAGAAAAAAAATGAAATCGGTGTCGATTGTTTCAAAACAACCGACGCCTAAACCCAATTCAAAAAAAATTAATAAAAACACCATAGGCGTCAGTTGTGGAGGATAAATCGACGCCTAAAGCTAACAATAGGCGTCGGTTGTTTTGAAACAACCGACGCCTATTGTTAACTTTAGGCGTCGACCAAAACCGATGTGTATACCTTGAGAATGGGTGTCTCTTACATAGGCAATGCCATCGCGACCGACGCATATTCATCGTATGTCAGTGTAATGATGAAGTTGTTATCGCTGTCACAACCGACATACAATGATTTCCGATCTTCAATTAATTACCAAGTTTAACAACACTAAATATCCGGGCCACTGAATGAAACCGCCTTTAGCTACATCCGCTAAATGTTCATAGAATGAACTTTGCACTGGGCGTAAATAACTCACTACATCATCATGTACAAAGACAGCTAAGAATTTGTAATGACTGGGCAATAGTTGTTTACCATGCACTACCGTAGTAGCATTGAATGGGTGAACCAACGTCCTGCCCACAATTTTAGTCTTGCCATTGCAAACAAGGGAGAGATGGTAAAGGGCTAGCTTTGTTGGATATTCAATACAAATGAACAAAATAACGTTAGTTGTAAGAATTGAAATGAAGTCAATACATTAAAAAAATCTATACACGACACTAAGTATACCTCAATGTCAAGCTGTGGTTGGGGATCGACTGAGTGGCGACTACCACGAGTCAGTGAACTCCCAAAAGGACTCGCGGCCATAGGTATTTCCATGCCACGAAATTGCGGAGGTATTTCTATTCCATGGTGTTGGAAGACAGAGACCATCTGAGACTATATCTTATCAAACTGAGCCTGCATCTGTGCCATGGTCTCTTTCCTCACCGGCTCAGCGATGCTGGCCTCCACCTCCAATTTGATCACTTTTCTAAGATCATCCAACGACACAACCCCACTCGGTCTTCTCCAAGTCTCGTCAGGTCGTCCATAAACATCCTTCAAAGTGACATATCCACCATAGCCCTTACTCGACCAGGGTGCTCCTCCTTACCAAGCGCCGCCGTTAAGATATCTCAGTGTCTCTTTGGGGTAAAAGTCCCTTGGCTGACCTCCTCGTGCATTTCTTTCTATTTGCAAAAATTAAAATTAAATATAAGACATGTCAATAAATAGCAAGTAATTAAGTAAAATACAAATTACTTATTAATGTATACTTATAATTTTCTCATACACCTCCTTTGTTTTCTCGTTCGGTATGTAATAAGTGCAATTTGGGCCCTTGACGGTCCTTGCCCAAGCCCAATCTAGACTTCGATCATCAATCTGAAAGGTTGAGCTAACTAACCCACATGAGGAGGAGAAAGATAAGAGGTCTACAATTGCCCACTCCTCCCTCCTACGAGCATAATCGGCAGAGCCTAAATGGTAAGGATGCTCATTATGTGCTTGACACTGATTCGCCTTCTCATTTTTCTCCTGAAAGTCAATTCAGCAACTGTTTTAGTTTTTTGCCAGTGGTAAGAAAATAATATAAAATTTACTTTGACCATACCAAGAACTCAGAAGTTTCATGATCTTGCTTGAACTTCACCCACATGTCAGGTGTAACGAAATCATAAAGCTAACAATGAGTTTTATTTCGAGTGCTTCTCTTTGATGTACTTTCGCACCAACGAAGCCTTGAAGTCTCTCAATCTCTTCCCAGCTTCTTTCAATAAAGGCTCCTTCAAGCTGTCATTCTCGAGATTGAATCTTTTTTGCAAGACAAGAATATCAAATTATGCAATATCAAATTTCTGCAGAATAAAATCAACAATTATGCGATATCAAATTGATCCATGTAAACTCATTCAATACCTTGCTCAACTACATGCCAATTTGGATAGCATAATGCACATGAATCCGAACCACACTCCCTACATAAGTGCCCAAATCCGAAGCAAATTACATGATAGGCCTTCCTTGCTCGTCTAATTCAACCACCGCATCCTGCTTTTTCTTCAACTTCTTGCAAGTTGTTGGACCTCTTGTCCACTTCTTTTTCTTGCTAGTTGGATCATTTGTTACACCTGAATTGTCAGCCATCGAAAGTGCTCACTACGTCCCTACCTGTGTACAAATACAAACACAAGTACATTAGTCTAACCAATCGTATTCCATGATACAAATACAAAGGCATGTATAATGCAGAATGCAAATAGTTTTACACGATGATGCTAATACGAGCAATGGTCAATCCCAACGCATGTAATTTGTCTCTATGTTATCATCCGCTGTAGGTATATGTTGTATACCTACAGTTAAGGGAGGTTCATCAAATTGATCATACTCTTCTTCGTCAACCACATCATTTATACCAACTATACGTCTCTTGTCTTGAAAGACGACTGAACACTTAGGTTCAACATGATCAACAACGTAGAACACTTTCTTTGCTAGTGATGCGAGAACGAAAGATAGCCTAGCTGACCAAAGTCTACCAGAGTGAAACCTAATTAGTCAACTCGAACACTCCGATGGTTTATCTTGCAAGACAAGGAGATGTGCTTTATCTCACATTTCGGCCCTGCGAACGATTGATTTGAATCCAATCTACCCTTACCTCTAAGTCTCCAATTGTATCGCGATTT
>CAVNYN010208951.1:0-10475 GCA_963692815.1 Nyctanthes arbor-tristis
GTTTTAAAAATTTTTCCAATGTTTGCCCCTGCTTCCCCCCCCCCCCCCCAAATACTTTTCCCTAAATTTCACAATTGTTGGCTAGTTAATATACTTTTTGAAACTTTCCTGCTTGGCTAAGTAATTAAACAAATTTCTTTCGTTCTTTTTGCTTTTCACTTATGAAAATAACAATAGAGGTAGCTGCTAACACAAAGTGACTTACCAAGCATCTAGTAAAACTGAATAGGAAAACGAAACCGAATATATATTTATATATATACACACACAAAAAATTCATTGTTGAGTCAAAGTAAGCCAAATAGTAGATATAACTTGAATAATAGACAGGGATTTATTTATTATGAATAAATTGAAAGAAATATGAAATGTTAGATATGTGGAGTTTCACGACCCTCATTCGCCCAAAAACTTATAGTAAAAAAAAGCATAATAAAGGGAAGGGAAAATTGTGTTTTAAATAAAAATATGAGGGTATATTTAAAAATTAAAAGAGTTTTCAAGATTTCCCTTTTAATATACGGTGACGATATTGAATTATCATACATCGGTCAATTCTTTCACTAAAGTGTTTTCCCTATATATATATATATATATCTTTATATAATTTTAAAGACACTTAACTCCTTAATATGAAACTAAACTATCATCAAGTGATTTGCAAGATTCAAATCACTCAAAACACAACATTAACGTAACATTATTATTTATTAATTAAAACCATTTTTCTTTCTCAATCTTGATCGTTAGACATATCAAACTTCTTGTAAAAATTGAAAAGACACCATAACGTCTATAATTGATCCCTTTTCTTATCTATCATACAAAGTGTTACAACAAAAGGGATCCAAAAATGGCCACCTCTCTAGCAAATTGAGGTGGTCCAACTCTTTTGCTCACTTTGTTATTTGGCTTTTAGATTTTATTTTTGTTAAAAATTTAGGTTAATGACATGTGACACGTGTTGAGAGCCCATTTACTTCTCAAAGTGGAATGACAGATTGTACATTAAAGTTTTCTGTTTTTATCTTCTTCCCATTTTTGCCATCCACATCAGATACTGACAACTTTTGGATATATATACAATACAATTTGTATGTATAGCTGATCAAAATCGATTCCACTCCTGGATCTTGTTGTACGGAAAAAGTTCGGTCTAGTCAATCAAGAACCACATATATGTTTTTAAGGGCCTAAAAATAACAATAAGTTGAATCCTACGAATTCACATATCGATTCATAGAGTACCTGAATTTTGTTCCTTGAAAATCTTACCCTTCTACAAGTGAAAACAATGATGGATGGATAGAAAATCTTTAAACTTGCAAATTAACATCATCCATGATGTCATATAGTCAAGCCACTAGAGATTTATTAGTAAAAAGCATAATACATGATTATAAAGTACGATAAACAAATCTCAATCTGTTTTTATTTGTTAATATATATGGTTCAATCTGTTTTTATTTGTTAATATATATGGTTCAAGAAAAATTTTATTTTGTTCACGCATGCATGTTATTGTACATGCGCGCAATACGTGGCACATATCTAGACTACAATTGTGAGATACTTGTAGTTTAGATATTTGATATATATACATACATGCATAATAACATGCATACATGTAGGCAAAATAAAATTGTTTTATGGTTCAGTACTTGACCATTTACCTTGCAAATAAGCTACCAAAGCTTATCATTCAAGGTATTGGGAGGACATGAATAGAATGAACGAATGATGTACCTTCTCCGCCGGAACTCTTTCATTCCAACAAGCAATATCGGATTATAGTATCCCGATCTAACAAATTTGAGTTGTGCTATTTAAACAAAAGTGTTTACAAAAAGTTAAACAAAACTAACACATGGCAGAATCCTATTTTTTAACACATCACATCACCTTTACATCAAAGGTAATGACACAAGACACATGACCTATTTGTCACACTTTTTGTATCATCCTTTGTTTAAATAGAATTTTTCAATTTTATTTTTTGATTTTAGTCAACTTTTAATATGATTGTACTGAAATAAAGTGGTAGCCAGTGAGGCATTAAAAAGAGAGTCGAGCCAGGGTTGTTCCTGATATTACAAAAGGCCCTAAGCGAATCTTGTAGGGAAATTAAATACTGTAGACTTTGTTGTTATGTTTTTATGTTATTTTGTTACTTAGAATATGTTATTTTTACTCCCCCACCACAGCCACTCCACCTCTGCTGGTTGGAATCCGGCTAGCTGCCGGCTGCCGAAATTTGGCAACCGAATTTCGATGAAATTTTTTTCCTTTTGGTACTCTTTTTTCTTTCTCTCTCATTCTTCTTAAATTTTTCTTTATTCTGGTGGTGATGTCGAAATCTTCTTCTTCTTCCTTTTTTTTTTTTTAATTTTTGTTTTTACTTTTTTCTATGTTTTTAATTTTCCTTTTTCATGTAAATCTTTTTTTGGCAATTTTTAATACATGATAAACAATATTTTCACGCTCAAATATTCGTTAAGTTATGTTATCTGCATAAGAAGTTATGTTATTTTTGTTATAAATTATGTTCTTTTTTAAATTACAATTACAAAATCTATATCATAGCGGCAAAAATGTGAGATAGATATTTATCCTATTAAAACACAGCACCAAGAAAATCAATAATATAAACTCACATATAGTGGGAATACACAGTACAATAAAATATAAAAAAATACCCTATTTAAGAAAATCGAACCTGGGACTTCTAAGTCCCAGTACCTCAGCTTAGTCCCCCTAACCAAATGAGTTAGACCTAATTGGCTTGTTATAGGTTATGTTATTTATAAAACAATATATGTTTTTTGTCTAATAATCTATGTTTTTTTTACTGTAAATAATCTATGTTATTAAACAATCTATATTATTTGTGTAACAAGTTAATGTAAAAACACATGACAAAATAGATTGAAGGAGAATTGGACTGAAATCGGGTTGAAATTTGGGTATATTAACTTTTGGTGAAGAATTTAGCGTATAATACCTTCTGGGAAGTGGAACGACGAGGCGATCGAGACTCATAACCTTAAAGTTAATGAGTACCATCAGTTTTTGGCCATTCAAGGTCATTTAGGCCTTCAAATTTTTGATTTTTTGCTTTCTATTTTTTTTATTTTTTTATAATTTTTTTATTTTTTTACTATAGGGTTTGTCTGCAGCTATTTAAATACTGTTCAGATTTGTTTTAATGATTCATTACTTAATAAAAAACTATGTTATTTGCATAAAAAACTATGTTATTTGTCCAACACGGTTTGTTATGTGCGTAACGCATTGCATTATTGTATAACAAGTTATGTGCAAAACATGTTATGTTATTTATGTAACAAGCCATGTTATTTGCATAACAAGTCTTATTATTTATGTAACAAGTTATGCTATAAAAAATTTGTATTATTTGTATACCAATCTATGTTTTCGGTATAACAACATATGTTATGCGTGCAACATACTATGTTATTTGCATAACAAGTCTTGTCTTTTATGTAACAAGATATGTTATGTGTGTACGTAGAAATATATGTTATTAAATACTCTGTGTTATTTGTACAATAATAAACCATGTTTTCTTTGTAACAACCTATATTATTTAACAAAACAACCTATGTTATTTGTTTAACAAGTTATATTATTTGTATAACAACCTGTATTTTAAAAAAATGATTAAAAAGAAAAAAGAGAAAATAAAGAAAAAAGGGAAATAAGAAAAGAAAAAAATAAAAAAAGCATAAAAAGAAAAATTATGACCGGCCACTGGCTGGAAGTCCACAAGAATCCGGCCAGCTGGTCACCAGCGGCTGGCCGACAAGAGGAAAAATAAAAAGTATAACACCTTTTTAGCTGTATAACATGCAATGTTGCATAGGAAAAATTCTAAAGAGATGTGACATCACCTTAACCTACACATGACCTCCTGTTATTGAAAAATCAGGGGGGCCTGCACCCTGATTTCCTAATACTCAATAACAGGGGCCATGTGGAGGTGATATCTCCATAAGGGGAGAAGTCACATCTCTATAGAATGACCTTGTTACATAGTATTTTTAGAATTTAAAACATTTACAAACATCTTTGGAGTAAACTAAAGTTATATGGTATTTGCGAAAAGGCCCCAACTTTATATTAGAGGCACTCTAACAATACATAATACTGAATTTTGAGCTCTATTAAACATTTTTTTTCTTTTTTCTAAAAAAAAGCAATTTAAATGGACATTTAATTCCATCTTTCAGGGCCCTAAGCGGTTGTTTAAAAAGCCTAGCCTCGGGCACTCTACTGAGTTGAGCGTTGACGTAGCGTGTCAATTTTGTTGATCTATCACAGATAAACACGTAGAATTTCTTTTCAGAATTGAGATAATAGAGACTTCATATAATGAACGTTTGAGAATCGAGAGAACAAATATTTCACATTGACCGGATTAGAGCATCTTGAATTTATAAGGAAATTCGACAATCAATTCTAACTCTTTAAGCTCTCTAATTATTCAAGCAACTTGGTGTTGGAAATAAAGTGATTTTAGTGGGGTGGACGAATAGGGACAGCCACTAATTAAGTACTGCACAAGTTAATCAGATAGTGGTGATTAATTAATCGATATTTAACCTAATGAGATAATCTCCAACACTACGTCCTTTTTCTTCAGTGCATTTCCTTTTCCTAGCTATTATTGTTATTTGGTAAATAAATTAATCGTTAAACTCCACAATAACATCTAACACTTGATCATATATAAACACATATTATTCACGATCTTTGAGATATTTATCGATATAAAAATAACTAACACTAGTTGGGGCTCGCTAGCTGGCTGGGCCGACTGTCTCTTAACATTTTAATGTTTCTTATAAAAACCAGCCATTTGATTCTAGATTATTTTCGAACTTTTATCTTTGTTTGCATTCTTATGTTATTATTATGTATATATGTTCCATAACCTACTCTTGAAGGGTGTTGATGGACTGTTACGCCTTCTTTATTCAAACATAAAATTAACCTTCTTGATGTAAAACAACCGACCCATCATTTTGAGAGGGGAATAGACTTTGAAACCTGTATTAGATGCTTACACGTGGAGTAAAATTTGTGGCCGCCATTGGGAAATCTGTATCCAACTTACTGTGCGCTGTAGAGTTTGTCCAAAATCCCTCCTTTGAACTCCCAAATTTCCAAGAAATAACAGAGCCAAAAACTCTGTACCGATACAATTGACCGATCCTAATTGCAAGCAAACCCTACTTGTATAGCATATAAACATTTCAGAACTTCTAACATATAGTTCATTTGATTTGATCCAGTTTACCCGGAATGCTCAGATTATCATAATACTTCTTCAGAAACATTTGTAACCAATAAACCCAGCCAGAGGATGCAAGCAGTTATTGAACATATCTATATAATACCAAAAGCATGCAAAGGCATTCATTGTAGGGATATGATAGCCAAAAATCCGATCCACACCAAATCCGATAAACATCTGCCTTTGAAGAGTAATTAAGAAGTTATTCTCATTTGCGGATCATGATTTAAAATTGTGATCCTTGGTCGCTTTTAGATCAGGGTTGACCTGTCCCTTACATTGTTTAAACTTTAAAACATAGTAAATAAATGGAAATGGAAGAGGACAATCAAGATGGGGTTCTTTACTTATGAACTATGACCCCCCCCCCAACTCTTTATTTGTAGAGCTTTTATTTTTATTTTTTTACTTCTAACCCCAACACAGTTAAAAAAATAAAAAATCTAAAAAGAATTTCATACTTGCGTTCGATTGTTCATCAATTGCTTTGTGGATCAAAAAGGTTATTGAATTTTCTTTGCATTACAATTTTTTTAAATTACTATCACATAATGGCGGTACAAGTATATATAGATATATAAACTTTTAAAACACAGCGCATAAAAATCAACGATACAAACCATATACAGAGAATTACAAGAAATCAAACTC
The DNA here is from genome assembly GCA_963692815.1 of Nyctanthes arbor-tristis. Classification (NCBI taxonomy): domain Eukaryota; kingdom Viridiplantae; phylum Streptophyta; class Magnoliopsida; order Lamiales; family Oleaceae; genus Nyctanthes; species Nyctanthes arbor-tristis. Next base: position 5,969 of record CAVNYN010208951.1, read on the forward strand.
CCATATATAAGACAATAAATTACATATAAAATGTAGACAAACTCCTACATGGAGGGAATCAAACCTGAGACATCTACGTTCCAGGGCTTCAACCTTAACCCCATAACAAAATGTGCTAAGGCCTCATTGGCTTCTTTGTGTTACAATTGATGGATCACTAAATAATAATAAATGGAAATAGGAGAAGACAATCAAGACGGGGCATTCTTTACTTTAGAACTATGATTTTTCCCCTTATTTGTAGAGTTTTTAATTTTTTGTTAATTCTAACCTGACACAATTAAAAAAAATCTAAAATGAATTTCATGTAGACGTTCAATTGTTCATCAATTGCTTTGTGGATCAAAAAGGTTATTGAATTTTCTTTGCGTTGTAATTGATGGATCACGAGATAATAACTAACGGAATAATTTATTTTTGGAAGACAAAAAACAATTTTGGTCGATCCATTGTCATCACTAATTGATTTTTAGCATTTAACGATCAATCTTTTACACTAATTTAGGATCATTGTGTCATATTTAATACTTTGAGGACTTAAATGTCACACTTGTCAAACATTTGAGCGATCTGAGATTTCCTCTCATATTTCTCCGCTCACATACGTTCCCACAGAAAGAAATTGGGAATTCCACCGAGAGAGATTCATCAGATCAAGATCTCTCAAGATGCACGGGTACACGGGGTTGAGCACCAGCAGCCATGGGAAGGCTGATGTTGACATAGAGTCTGGAGAGACGCTGTATCCGGGCATTGGGCACGGCGAGAATCTGCTCCGATGGGGATTTATTCGAAAAGTCTATGGAATTTTGGCCGCTCAGATTGTCCTCACCACAATCGTCTCCGCCGCTGTTGTTCTCTATGCCCCCATCAACGACCTGCTCAGGGGAAATGCTGGGCTCTTGCTGTTTCTCATGTTTACCCCATTTATCTGTAAGGATTCATTGTGAAAACCCTTGATCTAATCGTTGTACATGCGAGGGATATGGATATGAACGTTATGGTGATGTTTGAGTCGGTATCCGTGATACGTGATTCTTTTATGGATATATTTATTGACTATAATTAATTGATGTTTTGATTGAAGTTTGAGTAGCATATCTCCTCTGTTATATTTTGTAAATATGATCTGCATCTAGATTGAGATTCAGGGTTTTTGCTCTCATTCCTGTTCACCTCCTCTGTATAAGTAATCAATGGAGAATGACTTCGATCTCTGTAATGTGGGGTTACCGAAGATATAAGTAATTATTCTTTTGATTAAATTTATTTGATATTATCTGCCCCTGTTAAATTAAATTAGATTTTTTATCCAGTTTTTCTACAGAATATGGAGACCACCTAGTTATAAAAGACACAAGTGGGTTCTTACCTTTTTACGGCTGCGGCCTCCATAACGCGGTTTCTGTAGAAAAATTGAACTTTATTTACTGCTTTCCTTCTATATTATCTCTCACTAAACTTTAAAGCCTATTTGTTAGATTAAATCATCTAAAGGTCCAAAAACACCAATTCCTTTAACGATTTCGGAAAATGGTGAGAATTAGATTTTAGGTCACTACTTAAAATGATATTATGATATTGGCTGTTTTGTTATGGTGGGGAGGTTAAGTAACTGTATAAATGTACATCTGGGAGTCGTAAGGTCTTAAAATTTAAAGGTGAAGTTACTGTTGCATTCTCTGCCAATTATAACTGTGCTGGTGTTTTTGCTTAAATGTGCATCTAGAAAATATTGCAAATAAAAAGGCTGGAAGACATGGATTGCAGCCTTTTCCATCATTCTTAGGCATAATTGCATTCTGATCCATGATTCCCTTTAAATTGTTATGCACATGAATCACATGATGTCACTTGTTAGGTTGTTTAATTTCTGCTGTCAAATATCATCAGACATTAGTCAATTAGTTTTAGTTTGTTCGTAGTTTTTGTCAGTTTTCGTCTACAAGCCGGTTATACTTAAGTGCCACTGGTTCCTTACAAGTTAGACAACCGATATATAATTTGTTTCACATTCTGTTCCAATTCATATATTCTACAATACTGAAAATGAGTGGTTAATGGTCTTTTCTGAAAATTTCTTTTGGTTATAGTTTCTATGCTTTTGTAGGACATTTATTATGTTCAGGTGTTTTATGGCTGAAGCATAGTTGAGTGGCTGTTTTGATATTGTTCAGGGGTGATTGCAACACTGTTAAAGGTCTTTATAGCAGTTAATGTATTGTAGTTTTTAGATGGGACGTATGGCCAACTTCATTTACAATATATAGTTACTATGATGTGTCTGCTATGTCTCGGAGTCCTATGTATAAACTCTCATTGAACTCGACATCATTTAGGTGGATGGGCTTGTATGAATTGTATATGGGTGTTGCCTGTTTGCTGGTTCTTTATTACTAATGAATCTAATCTCTTGCAGTATTGTGGCCGCTGCACATTTATCAACAAAAGCATCCTCTGAACTTTGTTTTCCTCGGGCTCTTTACCGCTTCCCTGAGTCTCACAGTTGGTGTGAGTTGTGCCAATACTGAAGGTTAGTAGCTTTCCATGAATTTTAATATAGATGTTCTAGTGGACTAGTATTTCGCTGTGTTTTCTTTCCTTGTATCTGATTCTTTGCAATTCACAGGAAGAATTGTACTCGAAGCCTTAATCTTGACCTCAGCAGTGGTTTTGGCCTTGACTGGATATACTTTCTGGGCTGCTAAGAAAGGAAAAGACTTCAGCTTTTTGGGACCGATCTTGTTTACTAGCCTCATCGTACTGCTGCTAACTAGTTTTATCCAGGTCCTTCTCTATCTATCCCTGTGTTACTCGAGTTCATGTGTCATTTCTTTCTGTTTTACATAGGTTCTCGGGATGTAAAAATGACTACATATTCACCAAAAAGCTGGTTCTGATAGACAATTTTTTTGTTGTGTCAATGCATGCAGGTGTTCTTCCCTCTAGGACCTGCATCAGTTGCCATCTACGGCGCATTCAGTGCCATCATTTTCTCAGGTTACATTGTTTTTGACACTGACAATCTGATCAAGCGTTTCACTTATGATGAATACATCTGGGCTTCTGTCACACTTTATCTGGACATTCTAAATCTGTTCCTTACCATTCTGAGGATGATGAGACAGGGAGACAATTAAGACCACGATGACTCGTTGCGACTGCACAACTTGTTATTTGTCATATATAGATAACAGGACTGTCTCCTTTATTATAAGTGTAAAGATTGTCTACCCTCTCTGTTATAAAATGGGCGTGGCTTGTTGCTTCTATGGAAGCGCGAAAGTGAATATGAATTAAGGTGTGTAATATATTATGCGGGTGTGATTTCTGCAATATAATTTTACTATTAGGAAAAGCTGTTGCCTCTATTGATGCAGTCCAATGAAATTGTTTCTACCTTTATAGTCCTGCAATCCTTCGGCTTTCTTGTCACACTCGCCATCAACGATCTTTAGAAAAAAATTAACAAAAATCTATATTGAGCGAAGCAAAGCAAAGAATAATTCACGAAACTCCTAAGAGCATCTCCAATGATGGATGGATTGTGAAAAATGTGCTGCCATGTGGCAATAAAAATCCTACATGGTACCAAAAATTGTAGATGATGTCTAGTAAACTGTCTACATTGGACAGTCTTGTAAGCATCCATGATTTAATTTTTCACATTATTTCTACAAATTCCCCCCTCCCCCTTCTTAAACCAATAATTGATATAGTCATGGCACGTCTCTTCATCAACGCACATTTTCCATCGGAGATATTTTCTCTTCTATTTTCATTTTATTTGCCACACTCGTACCAATTCAAATAGTATCATTGGAGATGCTCTAATTACTATAGTTTTGATACTAAAACACTACCACATAGTTGTGGGAGAACCTATACTTGGTATCTCAACCGTGTGTATTCACTTGCAAGAACAAAAAGCATTCTAATTCTAATTCTTTTATATTTTTTTTTTCTTAATACAAAAAGGACGTATGGGAGGGAAGGGGAGGGGAACAGCATTCTGATTCTAATTCTTCCTTCCTTTTTTTTATTTTTTTAATACAAAGGGAGTGGAAGGGAGGGGCAAATGAGATTCAAACGCGTAAACTCTCGATAAGAGGTTGAACCTTTACCACCATTAAACCAACTCCTTGATCTCTAATTCTAATCCTATAAAGACAAAGCAAGTGAAAGAATCTAAAAGAAAAGAAAAAAGATTTGTAAGCTGAAGAGATTTATTACCTTTTTTTTTTTAATAAGAATATTTATTACTTGATAGCAATCATCTTTAAGTTTGAAATAATATTTGTAATAAAGGTTACATGAAGGATTTTAATGTAAATCTAAAGAATGAAATAGGGGTAAATTAGAAAATTAAAAGTGTTCCTACATTCTCTTTTTTTCTAATATTAATTAATATATATATATATATATTGTGTGTGTGTTCAGATTGGTTAAGATACTCGCATCCCAGGTAAAAAGTCCTTAGTTCAAATTACACCTGCTCCTCCCGAAT
>CAVNYN010208957.1:0-51432 GCA_963692815.1 Nyctanthes arbor-tristis
TGGAAAAATAAGGTGTTTTAAGTGTTTTTACATTGTGATATCACAATATTACATTACAACAACCACAATTTGCTAAAACACCGAGTCACATCAAAACAACTAGGCAAAACTGAGTCATATAAAAAGGACTCGCTAAACACCGAGTTACAACAAAAGCAAATCACCAAAATACCGAGTCACAAAAAAATAACTCACAAAAACACCAAGTTAAATCAAACACAACTCCAAAACACCGAGTCACAACAAAAATAACTCGTCAAAACATGGAGTCAAAACAGAAACCACTCACCAAAACAACCGAGTCACAACAAGACAACAACTCACTAGAACAACCGAGTCATAACAATGTAATAACTCACTGAACAACCAACTCGCCGAAATACCAAGTCACAACAACCACAATTCGCCTGAACAATCGAGTCAAAACAACACAACAACCACAACTCATCGGAAATTCAACACAAAAACTAAAATTAACACAAGAAAATAAATTGAAATTGAAATCAATACAAAAACATAGAAAACAAATCAAAACTAAAATCAACACAAAAATACAAACGAAAATTCTGATCGAAACATCAATTATTTTTGTAGATTAAATGATTATGTGGGAAAAAGGATAAGAATAGAAAACATAAAAAAGAATTACTTAAAGCTGAAACAGCAGATTAACATTAAATCATTAGCAAAAAACCATTAATTCATTAGCATGAATCAACCACGATTATCACTTTTCATCATTGTCAACATAAACGAATAATAAATTAATAATACTTGAACAAATATCAATGACGTCTCTTCACAATAGTGGACAATGGTGAGAGGCTAAGTTTTGCTTGTAGCTACACTTTAGAGCTTAGATGAGAGGAATGAATGAGTTGAAACAGCAATTATTTTTGTTAATTAAATGATTCAGATCAATGGATCCGTGGCAGAGATGGTGGCAGTGGCTACGACGACAACAGAGACATTGGCAATGTAGATACAGAAAGATCAAAGAGAGGGAAAGAGAGATTGAAGGAAAACAGATGAGCAAACTTAAAGGGTCATGGGGGCAGGGGGTTGGGCACCTAAAATTTCCAGAAGATGTATTTCCCTCATGATTTTTACAATCAGGTTTCAAAAGTTCCGGATTTTCCTAATTAAACATTAAAATCGACTATATTGGATTTTTAGAAACAAGTTGGAATAAACTTTGGGTTTAACTGTAAATTTTGAACTTCATACGAAAATTTGGATCATTAATTAATCCAATGCTAAATTGGACATCATACGTGAATTTTTGAAAATAATAAATAATTAGACTTGAGCTAGAGGTCCAATTACAACCACGTATTTTCCTTTAAAATAAATTAGACGAGCGATGCAAATTCTTTGAACATTTATTGTGACCATTAAAATAACATATTAGGGTGGTAACGACACGCTAAAAATTGTTAAAATCTTCAAAATATTAATTTTCAATTATGGAAACTCCGGTCGTTACAACCCCTTTCCGCTTAATTTTATTTCGTCCTTAAAATTCAGCTCACTTGTTTTGTTAATTAATTCCAGATACTTCTCCAGTGTATCTACTTCTTTTTCCCATGTAGCCTCTTTGCTACTGTGGCCACCCATTAGATCTTAACCAACAGAATCTCTTAATTCCTCAACACGTGTACTTTTGTAACAAGTATGGCAGTTGGAGCTTCATTGTAGGTTAGATCTGTCCGTACCTTAACTGACTGAACATTTACAGCAAGACATGGGTCGAGAACATACTTCCCCAACATGTGCACGTAGAATACGTTATGCACTATCCAAAGTTCTGGAGGCAATGCCAAACGGTACGCCACGTTTCCAACTCTTTCCAATATCTTAAATGGGCCGATGTACCTTGGTCTCAGCTTCCTTTTCTTAGCAAAATAAAGTACACCCTTCATTGGCGCCACTTTGAGAAAATTTTCTCCCTGATCTAAAAATCCATGCTTTTTCTTTTCTGATCGGCATAACTTTTCTGTCGGTCCTGTGCAACCTTAATCCTTACCTTGATCTTTTGAACAGCCTGAACTATCTTCTTGACCAACTCAAGCCCCACATCTCTCTTACTGACTTCGTCACAGTAAATTGGTTAAGAACATCGCCGGCCATATAGAGCTTCGTATAGGGCCATGCCAATGGTTGCCTGTAAATTATTGTTGTAGGCAAACTCAACCGAAGGCAAATAAGTTTCCCAACTACCACCCAGATCCAAAACATATGCCCTCAGCATGTCCTCCAATATCTGGACAGTCTTTTTGGACTGTCCATAAATCTGAAGGTGGTAGGCTGTGCTGAAATTCAGCTTTGTGCCCATCGCAGTCTGTAATGACTACCAAAATCTAGATGTAAGCAGTGTATCTCTATCTTATATGATAAATTCCAGCACTCCATGAAGTCCCACAATTTCTTTGATATAAATCTAAGCAAGCTGATCTAAGTTGAGACTCATACAGACTGGCAGGAAATGGGTGGGTTTTGTGAGTCGGTCTACAATAACCGAAATGGCATCATGCTTACTTGCCGATCTGGGGAGACCCACTATGACATCGATAGAAATCTTTTCCCATTTCTCTCCAGAATCTCTAAAGGATTCAGCAATCCTCATAGTCGCTGTTGCTCGACTTTCACTTGCTTATACACCAGGTATTTGGCAATGAACTTGGCGATGCTTCCTTTCATGTCTCTCCACCAAAAGGTTTCGCGCAAGTCCCTATACATCTTAGTACCTGCCAGCTGTGCTGCATACGGGGCGAAATGAGATTCAGTCATTATTCTTGGGCATGCAAAGGCTGCCATTGAACATGAGAGCGCCGTCACTAGAGATTTCAAATCCCTTCCTCTTTCCCGTTCCAACCCCAACTCTTATCTTTTCCAGAAATGTATCCTCCTTCTGTGTGTTCTGTCTCTTAAGTCTGGTTTAACCTTCAAACTGGCAATCACTTCCAATCTCTGTCTTTGCGGTGCTGCTACTTCAATCCACAAATTCTTAAAATCCTTAATTAACCGGTCTTGGACTGTACCTAGTGTTGATAACTGACCCATGCTTTTCCTGCTCAAGGCATCTGCGACTACACTAGCCTTACCCGCATGGTATAGAATATCACAATCATAATCCTTGACTAGTTCCAACCATCTTCTTTGCCTCATATTCAACTCTTTATGGGTGAAAAAGTACTTGAGGCTCTTATGGTCGGTATAAATCTCGCATTTACTCTAAATAAGTAGTGACGCCAGATCTTTAAAGCGTGCACTGCTGTGGCGAATTCAAGATCATTGGTCGGATAATTCTTCTCATGGGGTTTCAATTGCCTAGATGCATAGGCAATCACCTTACCTTTCTACATCAAAACGCAACCTAACCCCAGTTTTGATGCGTTACTATATATTACAAATCCGTCAGAGCCATCTACTATCGTCAACGCTGGTGTCAAAAACAGTCTCTTCTTCAACTTTTGGAAACTCTGTTCGTATTTGTCCATCCAAATGAACTTCTCATCCTTTCGGGTGAGCCGTTTCATTCAACGCGCTATCTTGAAGAAACCTTCTATGAATCACCGATAATATCTGGCCAACCCTAGAAAGCTTCTCACTTCAGTGGCGTTGGTAGGTGAAGACCAATTAGTAACAGCCTCAACTTTAACAGGGTCTACCTCAATCCTCCTGGCTGTCACTACATGACCTAAAAACCCTACATGATCTAGCCAAAATTCACACTTCTTGAATTTAGAGTACAATATTTCCATCCACAGAGTTTCCAACACAGTCTTTAGATGTTCAACATGCTATTCTGAACTCGAGTATATTAGGATGCTCTTCCGATCTACATGATGATTAACCTATCTAAATACTCGTGGAACACCCTGTTTATCAAGTCCATAAATACCACAGGGGCTGTCGTCAGACCAAAGGGCATTACGATAAATTCATAATGCACGTAACGGGTTCTGAACGCCGTTTTGGGTATATCTGCAGATCGGAAGAGCTTTGATTGGTGATAGCCCGGCCTCAATTCAATCTTAGAAAAGACAGCTACTCCTTTCAGCTGATCAAACAAATCCTCAATCCCCAGAAGTGGGTATTTGTTCTTAGTCGTCAACTTATTCAGTTCACGATAATCAATACACATCCTCATACTCTTGCCCTTCTTCTTCACGACCAGGATTGGTGCTCCCAGAGAGACATACTTGGCCTATAAAGGCCTTCTCAAAAAGTTCCTCTATTTGAATTTTAATCCGTGTAGTTCCTTTGGTGCCATCTGATAAGGATCTTTGGAGGTAGGAGCGGCTCCTAGTATCAGGTCGATAGTAAATTCCACTTGTCTGTCAGGTGAAACCCCTAGAAGATCCATGGGGAGCATATTGGGGTACTCATGTACCACTAGTACACTGTACAGAGATATATCTTCAGAAGGTTTGCCATGAAGGCTAACCAGATACCCCTAACAGTCTGCCTTTGCTAATAGCTTCCTCATTTGAAGGGCTGAGATAAGGGAAAATAGTGCCTTTTACCCATAAAACTTAAACTCCTCGTTTCCATTCTTTTGAAAGACTATTCCTTTTGATGACAAATTGTGGTGGCCTGATTAGCGCTTAACCAGTCTATTCCCAAAACTATGTCGAAGTCTTTCAAAATCTCTACGTCTTCATCATCCTCTAACTCCTCATCTAATTCCTCCTCAGCAATCCCATTTGAAATCCCCTCGGGAATCTCCATAAGAATCTCATCAGGAATCTCTGCAGGAATCCCCTCCTCAGGATCTTCTTCCGAATCCTCCTCTGGATCCTCTGACACATCGGGTATAGGTGCAGACACGGGGAGGACTGCAGCACTATACTACACATATGCTCCCTAATGCGCTAAGAGCACCTCGTAGAAGAGGTCAAAGTCAATGTCCCCACCCCAAGCCATGTGGAGGTGAAAGTGAACGATCTTGTAGCTTCCGTTTGCTCTTCTTCATCAAATGTGTCTATTAGATGTCGAATGGACCAAGATGTTATCGTCTGATATCCAAAGTTCATGGCTTGAGTACGAGCTGCATGAACACGACTCACATGCTCGCTCTTGGTCCTGTTAGGGTCAGCTATGAAGATCGCATATGCTAACCTAGCTGCCTCAGCTTATATATTTCCGTTATCTGTTGCCATATCTTTCCACCAATTATGCGAGATCCAGTTAGCTAGGATCTTTAATAACTTCTAGCCAAATTTCGAAGACTTAAGAGAAATTTTTTGTGTCTTTAGATTGGATTGGTCATGTCTTTCTTGTAATACATGTTATGATATATTATGCATATTGCCAACTCAAACTCTAACAAAACTTTCTTTTCTTTATTACAATACGATAAATACTGTTAACTTTCCTTTCTTAAATGCATGCATAAATTTCCAGTAGATACAAAAAGATATATAACTTACAAAACCGTATCCAAACAATTCTTTGAAAACAAATAACTTTACCTGAAGTTGGTAATGTGAATGACAGTAGGTGGCAATTAAGTTAAAAATGTCAAATTTCTTTTTTTAAAATATCCTTTAAGTGAGTCTATAGAAACGTAGACCTCGCTCTGATATCAAACTGTAACGCCCTGAGTTCCAATCACCTGAGACGCTACTAAACTTCTTTGCCATTTCTTTCTTAATAAATGTGGATGTTAAACATTCATATAAACAAGGGCGGAAATTTTATTTTCTCAAATAACATAATAATATTTCATAAAAACCATTTTCCAAATATTCCAAGATGAACCATTGTCAGCAATAACAAAATATTCAAGCCATGAAATAACAGCATTGTCAATAATTATTTCAACAAAAGAAAACTTTAGCAACTAAACAATTCTTTTTTTTCCCTTTCAATTGTCATCCCTGGCCGAGTCGCTACCAGTTCCACGACCTGAACTGTTTTGAAATAAAGGGGTGAGTAGATTCCCGTACACTAAGTTTTAAACATACAATACATATTATGCAATTAAACACATGTACACATTCAATTATGTCTATGGCCAAGCCAAAATGGCGAGCTAAGCCTAGAGCTCTTGATTAAGGTGAGCTAGGTCTGTGGCATCCCGATTAAGGTGAGCTAAGTCTGTGAGCGCCCGATTAAGGCTTGCTATATTATGAGCATACTTTTCATGTCAATTCCATAGATCACATAAGCACATGCATAAAACACATAATATGTAATTGCGTCGTATTTTTCTTAAAATGTAACTTTAAAAATGACTTTAGTAGAGGAAATCTACCTGAATACATTTTCCTTTTTTGAGTTTGAATTATAGGGCAGACTATTCATGCGTTAAATTATGTTCATCATCTAGACGAATAAATGCCTAATGTTAGCAATTTGTAAATATTTAAAACTAAATAAAAGTATGAACTAAAATCATAAACTTTGAAATTTTTAGGTAAAATAAATAAACTTTGAATGTTTTGGACTACAATATAATTTTCAAAACCCTTGGGACTGAATTGGAGTTTTTCAAAAATTGAGTGACTAAAATAGACCAAACCAAAAACTTTTGGGTTAACTTAAACAACAATGAAACTACAGGGACTGGAATCGGCCAGAAAAAAGATTTGGAACGAATTTATGCAGGGAATGAACCTAGGGACTGAAATAGGCCCAAACTTAACATGAAGGACCGAAATAACATAGGACAAAGCCCAAGGGCTTGGAGGGTGAAATCGGATTAATTAAAACACCAAAGTCCCTAACTCCAAATTCAATTTCCCCCAAATTCGTTTGAGGGAACAGTGAACCAGAGGCGAGGTCAATGGAGCTCAATTAGGATTCGAGAAATTGGTTTACAAAAGGCAGAGTGGCATGGGTTCGAGAAGCAACGCGATTCGAGTGTTTCTGGGTTCGATAGAAGGGAGGACGGAAGGGAAGAACAATGTGGATGACCTGATTCAAAGGTCCACAATGTCTATGGTTCAAGACATTGGGGGTTCGAGATTCAGCCAAGGCAGCGTGAAAGGGAGGTCACGGGTCGAGTCTAAATTTCGCAAGTTCAAGGTAAGCTTTGATGGGTTCTTGGCTATCGATTTCTAATTTGGGATTCTGTTTTAGGCTGAAGGAAAAAGTTGCAATCAATAGGATTTCCCCAATCCTCCCTTCCTAAAAAGAAGAGCGTGAAATTCTTTTTCCTTTCCACATGGACCAAGAGATTGGATATAACCGTAAGAAGACTGCTTGGTATAAATAACTCACTTCTTGGTCTTCTACCCCCTCAGTCACTACGAACACCTGGCCATGCCCGAAGTCATTACCTTAACCGTAAGGAGGGAGATGCCAAAGGCAGGGCCAACCATTCCCTTGAATTTGTGGGTTATATTTCAAGTGTGCGACTAAACACTTCAGTGGTACAGAGTCAAATTCTAGAAAATTCATTTCTAATCAATAATGCTATTAAGAAGTTCAATGCTCTTGTTCCAATTATTCCTCTAATTGGATCATTGGCTAAAGCAAAATTTTGTACCGATCCGATAAAAATGAAATAGACTCATAACTCTCTGTTGATGCGACATGCTATTTTTTCCATTCATTCCCTTTAGCTACGGCACACAACACATTACCCCAATGGTGTCCTAAAGTTCCTCCACCGAGCAGGCAGCGACCGCAGCAGTGGTCGCGACGGTGGCTGGAATTGTTTTGTGGCAGAGGCTGCTTGGTCAAAGGACAATGGCTAATTCAAGTTCTATTGGAAGAGAAGACATCAGAGGCTGCCTCTGTGTATGTGCAATTATAGTTTTGGGTATGTGTGTACCTGTAAACTGTAATTGAAAATTTTCTAAATTGAGATTGCTGTACATGTATGAATCTCTAGACCTTTTTTTGTGTGTGTGCGTGTGTTTGAATTTCAAAGAGATGCTTGCTAGGTCTCTTGTGAACGTATGAGACTCAATTTGTAATGTATGCAGAGAATTGAAGCCATGAATGCTGAGTGGGTGTGTGTATATATGCTAAATAGGTTGCTGTGAGTTAGAAAATTCTGAAGTTTTTTCTTTTGTTTACTGTGAGTAATCACACCCATATATTTATATACACACTGGAAAAGATAACGTTGTTGATTGTTGAGGATATGGGTAATTGAGGGAGAGATTGAGGGAACGTGGGATGAAAATCATGGTGAAAATGGATTGCATAGAATCTAGTAAAATAGGTACACAAAGGTAGTTTTAGTTAGGAGTTAACTGAATAAAAAATTGGTGGACTTGGTCTAAGGCACAATTTGGCTAAGTTTAAATTGGTAAATACGAATGGGCCGGATTCTTTCAAAATTGGGCTTTGCAATTATTTGGGCTCTGAGTATAAAAGAACCTTAAATATAAAGAGGAAATTAGGCACTATACTACCCCCACCTAACCCTATTTGAAAAAAATTTCTTTTTAAAATGTTTAGGAAAAATGCTGTTTTTATTTATTCTAATTCTAATAGTATTGGTGTTTTATCAATTAAGTTTTTAAATAATCCAATTATTTCATTTTTCTCTCACCAATTTGCAGTTTATTAATGGAAATTAATTAAACAATATATAAGGCATTCTCTCTAATCCAATTTCTTTCCTAATTTTTGAGCTCTGACGTCTTCTCCCTCTCCTTTCTATCAAATAATTTCCACAATTTTCCTTTAGGTTCTCTGGTTCGATTCCACGGTGATGTCGTAGCAGTGAGTACTCCTAGTTCGCATATATTTTTTCCACGGGATATATTTTTTCCACGGGATTTTGATTTCCACGGCTCTTCTTTTTTTCCTAGAAGTTACTGATGATGTTTTAGGTGTTCAATATATTTTTTGAAATCTATTTTTTTTATTTTTTTCTCGTGTTTTCTTTTCCTTTGGTTCGAGATCACGGTGCTTAATTTCTTTTAGTTTATTATTATGGTTACAATTATTCTTGTTACAATTCTCGTCATTTATTCTCTTTATATGGTGGATACAAGTTTACCGGTCATGTAATCCTACTACACATTGTGTAATAAGTTCCCATATTGTATAACATGTTTCATTAGTTTTGTAAATTAACTTGTGTGTTATTAATTTCTTTTAGTTATTCTCATTACAATTCTCATCAATTATTCTCATTACAAGGTAGATACAAGTTTACAAGTTGTGTAAACTAGTTACATGTCGTGGAAAAGTTAATATATCATGTAACAAGTTTCATTAGTTACAGTAAATCATGCCATAGTTTGTATTAGTTTCATTGTTACTAAAAAGTATCATGAAATTTAATCTAGGATTATACAAAGTTTAAATTTGAAGGAAATTACATGTTGCGTAATAAGTTTCAGGATTTCACCATTATATTTTACACACTTAAAAACTTAATGTCAAATAAATTATACTATAACGTATTTTACAAAAACAATGTGTAATGTACGAATTGTAACAAGTTACACGTAATGTACGAATTGCAATAAATTACACTTCAATGTATTTCACAAAAGCGATATGTAATGTACGGATTGTAACAAATAATGCGATAGCAATGTGTAATGTCCAAATTGTAACATACTAAATAGAATTTCATTAATATATTACTTTCGCAACATATTCAAGTACACATTTTTTCTCATCCTATGTAATAAATTATATTGACCAGACTACACCAAAACAAATATAAGAAAAGTGCTAAACTTTATCTCTTCCTAGTAGAAAGGAAATTACAGTTAATTAGTATTTCATTTATGGTAGGATACGATTAGTGAAAAAGAAAGATTAGTGTTTCAATTATGATAGGAGACAATTAGTGTACTAATCCGACTATGGGAAATTAGTGTATTAGTTATGGTATGAGACAATTACATTAATAATTGATTTTTTAATTGTTTCTTTCCTTTTTTGTGTGTATTAAAACTTGTTTTTGTTCATTTTTTCCCTTTTCACTTCATATTTCCTTAAATTGCGGAAGGAAGTATTTTTGTAATTAGTTTAGTCAAACTAGAACAAAGACTCAATTTGTTACAATTTGTAGTATTTTTCCAAATAGTTACATTTGTAAGAAGTTACGTGTAAATTTCCTTATAAAGAAACAAGACTTGTATGGATTTGGGCTTTGTATAAATAAACTTGGACTTAAAATGAATAAGAACTTGGGCTTAGATATGAAATTGAGCCTAGTCTTAGAAGTAAAATCGACTCAATTGGATTCTTAGAAACAAGTTGGAATAAACTTTGGGTTTAACTATAAATTTTGAACTTCAGACTAAAATTTGGGTCATTAATTAATCGAACGCTAAATTGGATGTCATACGAGAATTTTTGAAAATAATAAATAATTAGACTCGAGCTAGAGGTCCAATTACAACCTCACATTTTCCTTTAAAATAAATTAGACTAGCGACGCAAATTCTTTAAACATTTATTGTGATCAATATTAAAATAACAGATTATGATAGTAGCGACACGTTAAAAATTCTTAAAATATTCAAAATAGTAATTTTCAATTATGAAAATTATGGTCGCTATAGGGGTCACATGGTTTAGACCCATGCGGTCACATGATTTTGGACGTCTTTGATCAGGGCCGCATGGCCAAGCCATGAGGCCGCACCATGGCCGCATGCTTTCTTTATGCGTCAATTCTGTCCTCCACTTTCCAACTTTAATCATTTTGACCCCTGAACTGTGTAATTCATGCTAAGTTGGTCTGAACTCCTCCCAACTTGTACTATTCCGCTCCCATCTTAGGTTTGAACCTGCACTTGACTAAAAAAAACAAATACGGACTTCTAAAGATAATATTATATAATTAACGACACATTTAGGGAATTAAACATCACAAATAAATACCTATCATATATTTTTGCCAATCTAATACAAACCACCTAGCACTTAAACCCAATCCAACCCAAACTGCTTTGGGTTTTCTCTTGCATTTTATTATTATTATTTTGCTTCTCTCCTTTTTTCCATTAATTTGTTTTCGTTTTCATTTTTCTTTCTAGCACCATACCAAGTTCCATTGAACACAACGTCACCTTACTTCAACATTTTCAACAAAATCATATGCACGGTTCTTCCTTAAACTCCTGATGCTGATTGACGTTTAAAGGAACATTAATCAAAATCTCTTTATGACAGTAGGTTAGTGAAGTTCAAACAAATTAATAAGAAATATCGATCAAGAATAGACTAACTAATCACAATAATACAAGTACGAATTAAGCATTACTTTCAGTATCATAGTTCGTCTACGAATTGATATTGATATGTAAAAGTAATTAAACTGGTAGACATCATTCATGATTTATGGCCCTTTTTAGTAGTTTTACATAGTACAAAATAAGTTTTTTTTATTTTTGGGACCAAAGGTATAGAACAAGTTATCCTTTGGTGATAAAGTTGACAAAAGAAGCCCACGCTTTTAATGTAATTGGAATAAATCACATCTAAAATTTCTAAGAATTTCATTGTAGGGCCAGCTCAATCTTGATAGACGACCACGAACTTATTACTAGAGGCAATTCTCTTGATCATGAAGTCAAATCCGAGATTAAGAATATGATCCTGATTACTCTAGTCATGTTGCTACAAACATTGTTAAGAATATAATCCTAATTTTGAAGAAGCATAAATAGTAAGAATATCCTATTTCCAAGTGGGTGAAGCCTTGTGGTTTGGCTAGTCAGATACACAGCACAGATTGTAGCAAAAGAAATTCACCAAATCAAGACCCGGGTTTAGATCGTCAGAACACTAAGGGACTTTAAGGGTTTCTGTATTCGAAAGGACTTTAGGGAGGTAAACAAACCTTAGGATGAGTAGAATACGCAATTGACGTCCTTACTCTCCTCCGTAAATGAACCTTAGTTAAATCAGATGTAGAGTTTGACCAGCCATGAAAAATTGAAAATCCACACCAAAACTGAAGAAATCAAACCCGAACATAAAAATGAAGATGCCCATTGAGAAAAAAAATTACTGAAGACGTAAACTGGAGATCAACAAGGAACAATGATACATGAATTTTTAGGGATTCTATGTTTGAAGTCTAAATGAAGGAATTCTATCTTGGTTTAGGTTAACGGGTTTAATTGGCTTTATTTTGGTTTTAACAAAACCGGCCTAGTCTAAACCAATAAATAATAGAAACCGTGATAGTAAAACCAACCAGATCCATTCTTTTTAAGAAACCAACCCACCCCAAACCATAACGAGTTGGGTTGGTGGGTTTGTTTGGTTTTTGAGAAATTTGCCCACCCCCAGATACAATCAAATAGAAAGCCCCAAGGGTGCCATATTCTAGGAGCCTAAATTATATGATTCAACAAATCCTCTTCTATCTGTTGCGGGTCAAGAACTCCTTCTCCCTCCCCTTCTTCAAACTCCAGTTTGTATTTTTCATAGAGAAATCTATGATCAAAGGTAGAACAAAATTCATTTTGCATCGTATCTAAGGAATTCCTCGGTTCGGCTTGGAGGAGGTAGGATGGGCAGTTAGTCAGATCTAGTATGGATCATACATGGACGGTAGTTGAAGCTGGCTACTCTCCTAAAGGTCCCTCATTTGAGATCGCTCAAGAAGAGGATCAAGTTAGCCCTTGCTAATAGCTTGATGCAACCGCTTCCGGTTTAGGTGGACAAATTGGCAAATAGACAGAATTATTGAAGATGTTTATTTAAGAGCATAGCACATTGTCTACATTGGAGTTACCAACAAAGCTACAATAGGAGAATCTGAAGTGAAAGGATTTGATAAAAAAAGCCAGGTGAGATTTATTCTAGAAAAAGAGATATATCGTTCAGAGTGATGTATACAGAATTAAAGAAGAGACTAGCTCAAAGAACCAATGTTTGAGTCTATGACTCAAATGACGAAAAAATATAAGTTTATAGTATGGCACATGCAAGACAAAATAATGACCAACTATAGAAGTTAAGAGAATATGCTGAAAATATACTTATAAGTAACCTAGATCCAAGCAAAAATGCCTAGGAGGCATTACACCAGCGGATGGAAGCAGAAGTGGGCCACTATTGCAAGCTATGTGGAGATCTACCAAATTATTGCGAAGAAGAAACCTACTTTCAAGAATAAAAACAAAAAAGACACAAGCATATGTATGTAAGATCTATCCATTAATTCAAAATCATCTAGCTACATGAACACAAAAATATGTGTATTTATAGTTAAAACTTATCCACAAGCTGAAAGACAAATCCAGGATATAGCCAAAGTTATCTATCTACAAGCAAACAAACTATGGAGTTATTACAATTAAAATTTTAGTCTAAAAAAGAGACCAACTTACAAAACCAAGGAGGAGAGCAACGTGAAAGCATGTGAAGTCCCCGCCTCAGAACTTGCGTCACTTAGATACAAAAATAGATAGAGTCAAGAGAGTTTGTGAGCTTTGAAATTCGTATTCTGATGTCACCTTTCTTGTATAAAAGAGGAGGTCCCCCTCTTGAGGAAATCATCACCCATTGTATTTAGAAGCTATATTAATAAAATTCTTTATTCTCCAAAATACTTTTTTTTTTTTCTATATTTCTGTATCTTATACTTTATCACTACAAAGAACTTGAGTGGTATAAAAAGGAAAGATCGAAAGTTGCAGGGGAAGACAAAAACTGTTAAAGAGGATCATCACACAATAACGTATGGATAACTAAATACTTCATATATATATATATATATATATATATATATGAAACCACAATATAATTAAAAGCACTATATTTATGTATGTGTTCATTAGTATTCTTTCTAAAACTGTTTTTAAAAGAGTACATTCAGATGTAGGAAATGAAACTGAATTGTGCTAAAATATTTTGAAGTGTTGTTGATTGCCTAGACGTACCTATAGACAAATTAATTGCTACTATGGGAGTGAGAGGGAGTAAAAAGAACACAAAATATTATTGAAGAAAACTTGAATTCATAATGGTAGGTATAAAACATTTTATTGTAATAGTTTATATTTTTATGATATAAATAACATATCAGAAAACCAAGAATAATAAAAGAATAAAGTACAATAAGGCATTTTAAGACATTACACTTAAGAAATTTGTGTCTTTTAGCTTTGTGGTCAAACAAGTGGGCAAAATTTTTGGTTACCTTCGCATGATCCATAACTCAAAAAGTTTTTTAGCAAGGTAAGATTGTTCAAGAAATAATTCTCACGTCTAAGTACCAACAAATATACTATTATAGATTATAGATCTATTTACACAAGAATAGAATTTGATAGTATGAGAAATATCTCATCAGAATAGAACAATGATTTATGACACTTCTGGGAAATGCCGCTATTTCACGTGGGTGATAGGACTACCATAACAGCATCTTCTAGAAGCGATTGAATAAATGGAATTAATGAGAAAACACCATAATGCAAGGTAAAACACTAGACTCATAACAGAATGTGCTAAGCTTAATTCTTGTAAGCTCTCAAAAATCTCATAACTGGCATATATAGACTCTGGATAAGGTAAACGGAAATCTTAGCAATAATAATGCAAGTTAATCCCATCTCTTCGATAAGACTTTAGGCTTGTTCTCTAAGCTAGTCAATTTTATACGAAGCACATATGCTATAAATAATAACTTTCCATATTTTCTTATTATCTCACTCTACCTTACCACCACACATTTCAGGGACTTAAACAAAAAAAAAAAAAAAAAGCTCCGTCCCTAAATTAAGCTGCATATAACAATGAGCAATTCTAGGAAGACATTTAAAAGTAACATTATTAAATGATATTTTCACGTGGCATATATTCATTGGGTGATGCAGCTACTTTTTCATCATTCAATACAAGTGTACCACATATACAATGTCACTTATTCATGTCCTATTTTCATGTCTCCATAGAATTTTTGTATAACAATTAGTTATTAAAGTTTTATTAGATTCTTGTGAACTTTCATCACTACACGGCACGTCAGAGAAACTCTCTTTCCAGTCCTGTGGATGACACTGTTACTTCCAGTTCCGACATCATCAACCACTACCTTTGAAACTGACGTCCTTTCTGCTTGTCCATGACTTTTAATGCTACTACCAACATTTACAGCCTGAAATAATAACACCCTAGTTACTAAAAAAATGAAGAGTCCCATGCATTTGAGACGAAATTAAAACAAAAAATGAATATGTGTACCGAATATCAGAAATAACAAAATATTTCAACTTTTTAATCTTTCTATATTACCTCACCACATTCATGCACCTCACAATCTTTTATACCATGCAAGTAGTCTGCCAAAGAGAATAATATTGGTCAAAATATCTAAGTTAAACATAAAATTAGAACACACCCCACTTGAAGCATATGCGGTTGAGAATTATGAACCTGAATATGCATTGTCTTTGAATATCAACAGACTGTGAGGCATCAGTGTTACAGAAAAGGGACGATATTCATTCATTGTCTCACTAGAATCCATCACCATATGTCTTGGTGCTGCTGTTGTGTCATCAATATTGTGTCCTGACGTACAATTGAGGTTTAAACTTGGATGGGGAGTGAAGTCCATAACAACTGGTGATTCGAGAGACAGGATTGCCACAACTGGTACATAAGCAGGTCCATCCTGGTGTGGCTACATTGCAGTTGTCTTTTAGTGAAAATACGTAACACATGGCAAATGCGCAAGAATTTACAGGCAAGCAAATCAATCCCTAAATCATTCCCGAACCCCAAAACCCTTTTGCACTTTCAACTTTCAATTTCTACGTGCACATCATCATCCCTTCTAATGGTCTTCATCCCAAAAACCTGTTAAACTTGACTAAAAGAGAGCTTCCCCCACAAATTAAATGAACATGAAAACTATAAATAAATAATAAAAGAAAGAGTATCTCCTTCGCATGTCCACCCCCACCTCCCCCCACAAAAAAAAAAAAAAAGAAGGGGCCCCAAACCCTGTCCCCACATGAAGTCTCCTACTTGGAAGAAATTAATGCAGAATTCTTCCTCCTGCAGTTAAAGAGGGCAGTGTATCGAACAATAGCATCTCCAATGCATTCAGTTCATTGCATCCCATGTGGAGGTATAGAAAGACCACCCAAAAAATTAGCTCGTCCCACCTTTTATTCTCTTTTTTCACTTCACTTATTCTCATCCCACCCCTGCCCCAGCTTTTCTCTTCAATTAAAATGATCTTTATTTCTCCATCTTTTAATCACATCATACCATAATGCACAATATTATGCAAGTGTGATGAGACAATAATATTACAATGAGAGTACCTCTAATGACACAATATTTGCTGTTATATGCGGCGAGCTATTATTAGTTTCGTAGAAGAAAGAAAGAGAAAAGTAATGGATGGAGACAGAACAGGAACTCATTAAAATCATGGTAGAAGATGTTAAGGAAACCTCCTAGAGCTGGACATTGTGCTAGACACCTAGCATTAGTTATACTATGTAAACTTTTATTTGTCGTATTCTGCCTCGACATTGTCTGTATTGGAGATGCTTTAAAAGCATATACAATGTGAATTGTAGCTAACAAGGCATGAAACATACAGACGAAAATGTTTTTTGGGTCCTTATTTATCGTGTGCCTTTCTTACTTTTCTCACTTTTTTTCTCAAATTTTTTTCTTACATCCTTACCAAACTCAAACTTCACATCCTCCAGCACTTTTTTGTCCTTCCATCCTGCAAAGGTATACTTGTCTTTCTTTTCACTCAGTCCCCAATTATAGCATACTTTACTGAGCCCCCCCCTAAATACCCTTATTTAATGCACATTGTTATATCGACCCAAATAACAGTTGAAATAAATAGGGTATCCTAGGAAATATGAATGAAAAATTTAATTTTCCAATTAGATTAACTAAAAACTTCTAAATCCATGTTAAAATTGACATGAACTTATCTTTATGTTGTAGAAGGGTATTATTTTTTAAACTCCCCCCCCCCTCCTCTTCTTATTCCTTTTTTACTTCTATTGTCTCTCTTTTCGCTCAATTACGATAGTTTCCCTCCCTCAATTTCTTTTATAATCTAAAATGCAACATCAGCTACAATCCTATGATGCATTGGAGATATTTTTAACGAGAAATACAACGACAAAGCAAAAAGTAAGTTGAACAGTTAATTCCGAACCCATTATTTACAGAGAAAAATAATGGAAAGGAAATGAAAAGGCAATTTCAGTACAAACCATAATTCCTTGGTCAGGAAGGTATTCATTGATAAGCACATGATTAATGGCTGATGGGAACAACCTTGATTCTTCAGAGATCCTATTTGTGATTTGTTTTAGCCAAGATGGCACTGCAAAGAGAAGATTGTATATATATCTTATTTTCCTTCCATTATACACGAATATACCTGAGCTTAAATTCAACAAGATGTAGTAAAAATAATATGCCAAACTGCCACAGAGTAATTTCTTTCAAAAATGAAGAGTTAAAAAAAATTTCTTTGACTATAAGTTCTCCAATCTACCTCCATTATCTCATCAGCTCACTCGTTTTCTCTGCTCCAAACTCTAAGGTACTCAATCTAACTCTACTGAGGCACCAGCTTGATAACCTTAATCCCTTAATGCGGTGTCTAAAATGTTAAGTTAGCCTAGTACGGGCAGCAAATTATGGGAACAAATACATCCATTTTATCAGCTCGCATCATCTAGTGAACTTGGCATGCAAGACAGGAACTAAACGTAAATACTTGTCTTGTTATATGGAATGTAATAGGACTGCCTGCTTTGAATTACACCAGTAATTTCACAGGTAACATCTTGTTGACCAATTTTCTTTTAGTTTTAACACATGATACGGTATTATATAATCCAAACAGTTTCCCTAAATTCACAAATTCAACAAATGCGTAGTACCATGTAAAAAACTTTGAATTTTCATTTTTTATCAGGGAATGAGGAAAGAAGAGTTACAAGATCTTTAAAGGACAAACTACTAGCAATGTAGACTATTACAGCTGCACGCAAAAAGAATATAATGAAATACAATCCAGAGAATGTCACATATTATAGGAGATAAAATCACGCCAACATCCAAAAAATAGATTGACTAGCCTTATCGAGGATAAGGTCATTAAAGAAACACCAAATGATCATATTCTAATCCTGTTTGATATGTTGCAAGTTGCAAAACACTTAGTCACACATTGAAGGTTTTCAAAGCATTGCCCTTCAAGCTTTGTCATATACGATAAAAAATCAGTTTGCTTATCAATGTGATAATGTGTATTATCAAAAAGTCAAAATCTATGCAAGCTGTATGAGTTTTTGCTTTTTTTCCGTCCAATCAAAATCTAACACATTAATTGGTCCCATATTTTTGTTTTTCTTATTTGACACATCAATTTAAACGCAATAAAACACTTTCTAGATACTATCAATTGCTTAACCTATCAAACATAAACTGGTCAATTCCCTACATCCACACTCCATCAAGTCCAAACTCCAAAATGTCTCCCGCTCCAAGAAGTTTTTAATGGTGAAAGTTCCTAATCAACAATTTATTTCATATTTCCCTATTTTTCTTTTATTTTTATTTTCTCACTCCCCCTCTCCCTGGATTTAGAATTTTTGAACTTCTTTTTAGTAGTGGTGAGGCTTATGCCTCAAAGCACCTTGAAGATTATGCCTTCTCTCGCCTCACAAAAGGAAAACACCTAAGTACCATTACCACTTTTAAATCAACATGACCAAAGATTTGCCATTGATATGAGGTGAGTAATGATTCAACATCCAAAGTGCTATTAAATGGTTGTGGTCCAAGAAATCTTCATTGGAACAAATTCCAGGCTAATACGGAGTATCAAATCTTCAGATCCTACCAACATGCTCTAAACAAATTCTGTCAACCACCTGTTGAGAGTTTCTTTTTATCTGTACATGGCTGCCACTAGTCATTGTCACAGCGAGTCTCAAACATGACATGATATGCTGAATAGTTTGAGTCCAAAGGAAAACTCCATAGTTATTTACAAATTGACTTAAAAATAGAGTGGAAAAAAAGCCTGTCATATGAAATAGATGTAAAATGAAAGGAACCCCAAAGTAAATGTTATTTCGCAACTTACTCTCCTGCGCTAGAAGACCCTTCTCGTGCACGGTACCTCCTGCCAAGTTAATTATATCCCCAAGTCATAAGATTATACATTTTAAATGCAAAATTTGAATTTAATGCGTTAACTAAAGCCACTAGACCAAATTAAAATGAAAGCTGATTGCTTGACTGACACACCCCAATTTTGTAGCCTTCGATTCTTCAAAGGTTTCCACTTGGAAACGGGAGCTTGATAAATCTGCAAGTGAATACATTATTGCGTTGAGAAAATTCCACCCCAAGAAAAAGGAAAAATTGATACATAAAAGGAATGCTTTTACATTATTCAAGAGCCGCTCTTCCTCAGCAGCAGTGACGTAGTGGGGAATGTAAAAAACTGTTGGCACGGACCCAATAATGAAGTGATTTAGATGTCCTCTTGCTACTGAAGTACCCTCCATTCAGTCCCTTTCAAGTCTTAGAAGTAGTAAATAGGGAATTTTCCCTGCAGGGAACCTAATTAATGAAACACTTCTGATGCTATCAACTTCTTTAAGAAATTTAAAGTTTATATTGTGATGACTTCCCACAGTTTATTTTCAACCTCATTGAAAATAAAGTCATGTTGCAAATACATTATCCCTACTAACTAAGAGTCAACAAATATGACCAATTCCACTGGCGTAAACAAATGAGCAGACCAATTCATTTTACAGAGCTAAGTACTCTAATGCTTGCAAAGGCATTTAAAGTCAAAACAGATGTGAGGTGCTAAGGATCAGCATTAAGTTACTCGATAACAAGGAACGAAAATTTAAATTGCAGCTAAATCTTAAACAAAAAGATTTTTTGACGAGGAGTTTTTCTCATAACTATAAGCCCAAGAGAACTATTACCATAACAACACAATTCAATAATCCATATAAACAAAACCTCAACATCATATTAATTTAATGAATCATGTTGAGATAGCATAGAATAGAAAAAACATACTAGAACACAAATCAATTTTGGGATGAAAAAACAAGTTTTGAATTTATTTAGACAAAATCAGCAATGCTTATTCTGGTGTTGATTCTTAACAATGTTTTACTAATTACCCATCACTCTCAAGAAAGCTAACTACTTTTACTTAACTGTTAACACATCAAAATGTACAAGCTAGCTATATATAATCATGTTATAACATAGATTTCATGCTAAAACAAACAAAAAAAAAAATGATAAAAAGTTACCCCCCCAACAAATGAAGGGTAAAGGTTATGATCTAATTGATCAACACACATAAACATGTAAAATATAATGAACTGGTTTAATAGGAAAAATTATCCAAGGTTTTGAAAACCGGACCTACCAGTGTGACCGGGAAAACCGGAAACCAGTTGAATTTCCAGTCTAGTCAGTACATAAAACCTTTCTCCAGA
Source organism: Nyctanthes arbor-tristis (assembly GCA_963692815.1). NCBI lineage: Eukaryota > Viridiplantae > Streptophyta > Magnoliopsida > Lamiales > Oleaceae > Nyctanthes > Nyctanthes arbor-tristis. The sequence continues at coordinate 20,430 of CAVNYN010208957.1, forward strand.
AAACCGGTCCGGAAACCAGAAAATTTTCTGGTAACCGGAACCGGAGCCAGTTTGCCCTTTTTTAAATTCAACGTTTCAACTATAAAATTCATAATTTTGAGGCTTTTAAAGGGCAAACTAGGAAAAACACCACCAACGCCCCCACAATCCTTTACCAGGAATGTGCAATGCGCTTCAAATAATGTACAAAATTACTTCATTTTCGTTTCTTATGACTATATATTATGGGTATTGGAAATTAACACAATCCTAATTGAATTAGAATATTAAAAGAATAGAAATAATTTCAATTACCCAACTTAAGTAACTAGAGTTAATTAACATGGATGTCACATGTTTTAATTGCGCTCTTCTTCTAAAAGTATGAATTTTAAACTATACATGTTGGGTAATCAACAATGTAACTAAAATTTTTGAAATTATAAAAATTTTAGCATTTATTTTTAAATTTTTTAATTAAAAACGGTTCGACCTCGGTTCAACATTTCGACCATTGAACCGTCCAGCTCGATGATCGGTTTGGTTTTCTAAACATTGAATTATCCATAATTTTTAGCTTATAATTGGAATACACATAAATATTAGGGTAATTTTCACTCTAGGTCCCCAATCATTCAACTTTGTATCAATTTTGTCCCTATTCTTTTTTGGGGCCTTCATTAATTATCGTATTATGTCCCCCAACATCAATTTTTGTCCCCAACCTTTCAATTTTCACCATTAACACCTATCAATATGACTATTATATCCTTAATTATTTATTTCCACAGTAGATTCCCAACCTTTCAATGTTTATACAATTTTATCCCTATCATTATTTTAGACATATACGACCCCTAATCTTTCATTTATTGTCGAGTTACGTCCTTAATAACACATTCCATCCTCCACATTTCAATCACTAATATTAATTAAAAATTATTATTATACCCTTAATTATTTAAATAAAAATAAAAAACAAAGAACAATATAAAATAAGAACTCTACCCATCCTAGCCCGTAATGATAACAAAAAACCTCGATCTCCACCAAACTTGATAGATACCTAATCCGTGTATATATATATATATATATATATATATAAAGGGTTTCCAATCTGGGAGTCGGTGCAACAGATCGGATTGGGATTCATCACATAGCACGTAGAAGGTATGGATCAGGGTGGGTCCCACCAAAAAAATAATACAAAAATCAAACTGAATCTTGATGGCTAATTCTAATCTTTTGTGGATCCACAATTGGTAGATTAGGTGAAAATCACAAAGAGAGACGAGAAATTAAATTAGAATTAAAGTAATCAGGGTTATGTTTATTTTTTATATATCAAAAATCATTTTTTTTTTGGGCTGGACCTACCCTATCCGCTACGTGATTTGTGCTAGATCAAGAAATCGGATAATTTGTCACGTTGATACTTAAATCAACAACTTTCTTTGACACAGATTTGACACAGATTTGATATCCATCAAGACCGTTATTAGTCGAGTTTTTTTGTTATCTTTCCGACTATTGTCATTTCGTTTTGTTCGAGTGGGTAAGCTTCTTATTTTATATTGTTCTTTATTTTTTATTTATATAATTAATCGTATAATGATAATTTTAATAGATATTAGCAGCAAAACTTAAAATGTTAGGTATGGTTAGTGTTAATGGGGATACAAGACGACAAAAAATGAAAGGCTGGGGCTCCTATGCCCCCCCAAAAGATGGTGGAGGCAAAATTGCATAAAAATTGAAAGGTTGGGGACGTATAGTGGAAATAAAGAATTAAGGGTATAATTGTCATTTTCATATGGGTTAATGGTGAATCTTGAAAGATTAGGGATGAAAAGTGACGTTGGGGATATAATACGATAATAAATGAAACGTTGGGGACTTAGGAGGCCCAAAAAAAGATATGCGCGCAAAATCGATACAAGGTTCAAAGATTGGGGACTTAGAGTGAAAATTACCCTAAATTTTATTATTGAGATAATTCACTACTACATAGAAGTAAAGGACTTATAAACTACTCAAAAATATAATAACTTAGTAGTCAAGTTCCATTTTCACAAATATGTTATCCACCCCTTGCATAACTCAATGCAATAGGCATTTCATCAAACTTCCTCAATGCACAATAAATTTTTCACATCAATATTCACTGAGCATTTTATCATCTACAAGATAACAACTTTCCTCTTCCTGGCAACATTAAATTAGAGATTTAAGAATTACTCAAAAATTATGATAAAATCGCAGCATATTTTAATCTCACTCCCACATTTTATCAAACATTTTCATTGCATAAAACTTCTTTTTAACATTTCACCAATTAGATTCATCATACATCTAACTACAGATCGACGTTTCCATTGCATAAGAAATATCGACGTTTCTCCATTGCATAAGAAATAGACTCGTCACCTTCATCCTATAAATTATTAAATCAATCCCCATGCTAATTGAAACAAAGGGAAAGGCACAAATCAAATTTTGCAACCAAAATTAAATTGAAGACGTTACAACTCATTCATATTAATCCATTTTAAAATTAATCTAAGAATAGACATCCAGAATACTTCATATTGTTAATTCGTATCATCATAAGCGTGTGCAAGGGGGAGCAGAAAAGGGACGAAAATTACCTCTTTCCCGGGGCGGTGAAGGCGAGGAAAGAAGGATTGCCAGTGTAAGAAGAAAGCCAGTGCAAGAGAGAGTCCGCGAGAGAGGGAGAGTGGTAACCGAGAGCGGGAAACTTCGGGCAGACTGAGGGCGAAAAGAATCGGGGTGAGAGAATAGAGGGAAGGTGGGCGCCGTTTGGGCCAGAATGGTAAAATACAAGTGCTTTTTGAAGAGTCCGTTCACGAGTCGGCTATGAAAGGAACGTCCTCCCAACACGGAGTAGACGTTCCAATGTGGCAAATGGCAATGAGTTGACAATCAACTGGCCATATTCTAAACCAAAAAAACATATGATGCAAGCATAAAGAATGATCCCACCAACCACCTTACCCACGCCCACCCCAAAATCTATCATTACCCGTTCCCCAAATTTCTACTCGGTTTTGCCCCAATCCAACCCCGCCCCCCCCCCGAACCGCGCAAAACTAGAAATCTATTATTATTATTATTATTATTATTATTATTATTATTATTCTCTAAATCAAGAATTACAGTGTCTATAACACCGTATTTTTTCCGATCTTTTTTCACAGTGTCTATAGATACCGCATTCTTGCGGTGTGTCCCCCCATCCCGCTCCCTATTCCATTTCCATGTTTATTATTATTTCCATATTTACTATTCTTCCCGTCTTTTTGTATCTTAATTTTCTTTCAACTTATCCCTTCATCTCAATATATTATTATTTCCATATTTATTAATCATTCCCCCTTTTCATGCTTCATCTCATAACTCTATTACTGGAAATTTTAATGGAATCTAGGTTTCCCTTCTCGATTTTTTTAATTCTTTTCCTTAAAAAACTATACCTTTTTCAGATGAAACTTAACTCCAGTATTTCCTCTCCAAATGATATATCAATATATAAATAAGAATGGATAAAGTTAAATAATAATTAAATTATGTGTATATTAGAAAAAATGTTCATAAATTCCACTTTTTCAATAACATTAGTTGGACTTTCTTAATTTATGTGAAAATTAATATAAGACTATTTTCATAGAAAGGAGGGAGGATTATGCTTCGAATATGATTTACATTTTCTTAAATACAATATTGGTAGAATAATAATCTAAATATAGTATTGAACTTCCAATAGACACTACCACGTATTTCTATTAGCTTGAAACTATCAAAAGACCATGTCCACTTTCTTTAGTACCCCTGTTGTTTTTTCATGCAATTATGACGGTTATTTTTTACTATTATTATTCGACATCTTATTTTTAGTTATATCTTTGTTTATATAAGGACAAATTGTATTAGGATAGTCTTTCTCAATAATTCACCTATAAATAAATTGAAATTATTTTTTATTTAAAATATGTGACTAAAATGGCTTGGCCAAATAGAAAAGATGACAATCAAATATAATTATTGATTCATTTACTGCACTTTGTTGTACCAAAACGAATGGTCATTCTTTTTAGCATATTCCAAATATTTTTTTTCCCTTTTCTACAATGTTTTCTTTTTAGACATCAGTTTATTTAATTAGATTATGATACTCTTTCTCAATAATTCACCTTTTATTTTATGAAATAGTAATTTTTTTATGCCTATCCAGATTATATTTCTGAATTAGCTTATATTAAATAGATAATAAAAGTAAAAAATCTAAAATTGCAATAAAAAATTGTAGACAACAGTACTCGACCGAATAGGAAAGATGTCAATCATATTAAATTATTGATCAATTTACCATTGTAGATGAATTCATGAAAGTAAAATCTGTTTCCAGCCAAAAGTAAAATCCTATTGCAAAACTTAATCCTATTTTTAAGAACATAATTTTTTTTTCCGACCTACATATACATCGAGTACTTTAGTCATGTGGTAATTATATTTCGCTTCATCTATTATTTTCACTAGATGTTAATAAACTATATATCTATACCAAAATACTTTTATTGTCATAACAATTATTTATTGGCTCTTACTTTCAATTTTAATTTCCTTACTGAATAATTGCACACGATTATACTTTTTCTATCATAACTTTAGGCAACATTCAAATTTCTATCTGTATGTCAATTATTTGTAACATCTATGAATTTTTTTATTTTTTTTTACAAACACCGCTTATATCTTACGGATGAGATCAATGTGTTTTGTATTAATACTTTAGGAGTTAAATACATACAAGTAAGAAGGTTACATACCAATTTAATTGTCAAGAATTGTTTTATGTGTCAATACAATTTTTTTTATTCTTCTTTGTCATTTTGCTGTTATTCTTTGACATTAAAAGTTTGAAACCTCTATTCCCTTCTAGGAATCTATATATATATATATATATATATATATATAAACACACTTAAGTTGCCTTCTTATTTTTCCTGCCCATTTCAGTACTGTAACTGTCGTGGTCAGTCTTTTGCGGTACCTTTTGTGATGTGTATGTTTTATGTTTTAGGTTTTTCTTTTTCCCAGGGACGGAGCCAATCAAGGACCAGTGCGTTCCATGAACCGCACTGCCTCCTGCCATAGCCCATTTGATTTTTAGGCCAACTGCATTGTTTTCCTGAGTCCAAAATCAACTATCTTATATAGAAAAAACCTTTTAATTGCAATTGGGCTAAAAATCAATAGATAGTCCAATAGAAATAGAAATTATGTTAAGTGCATTCCAACTTCCACTCTTATATAGACTTAGTTAAATAATATTTTATTCTTAATCCGATGTGGGATTTCATCTGCCTTAAATCATATATCTTCCATTTTAATTTTATAAAGTATACCCTCATCCATTGTTTGCTATCAACCCAATGTGGGGCACAATTAAATTCTCTTTGGAAATTGCATTTCTAACATCCACTTTTATGACACTCAACCTTTTTCTATTTTATTATGTAATCCGATGTGGGAATCTGTACATTCAAATATACACATATTATTATATATATATATTTCTTTTAAAAAGACACTTATATTATATTTTTCTTTATTAGTTATTACATGAATATCTCTTCATTAGACCATTTGTAAAATTTCCACCCACACCTCTTTAAAAAAAATCTGACCGCACTGAGAAAAATTCCTGGCTCCATCCTTACTTTTCCCCCAATTTTTGCTGTAATTTCCCTTCTCCTTCTTCCCATCTTTCCCTTTCGAGCACCTGAGGATTCTTATTTCCTAATCTACTGTTCTAACTGTTAATTATCTCCGTGCTTTTGATTATTTCCTAATCTGCGGTTCTAAAATATATGCCATATGGATTTTAATTTCCTGAATCAACACTAAAATCTCTACGATAACATATCTTAATTTCCTAAATCAATGCTAAAATCTTGACGATTTATTTTCTTTGATAAAGGGGAGTTCATATGCATTTGGGCTATTAATTTCAGTGTTCGATTGATTGAGAATTTGGTCCAGAGGGTGCGGTAGATTCAAGAATTTGGTCTAAATACTTAAAGTGAATTCAAAAAGATATTAGACAAGTAGAAAAATACTGGAATGGTGAAACAATTAGTTGGATAATCCCTTTTTTAAAAAATTCGGTCGTTTAAATTAAAACTTTCAATAAACCTCTCAACTATTTATTTTTCTGAATTATCTTTACTATATCAATTTAATATATGGCATAATTTCACTTATTTATAGTTTAGATATATTAGTTCATAAGAAATTTCAGATCTTATTCTGTCTAGATATTATATTTTTATCGCTTTAGTTGATTAATACAAATTAAAGTATGTTATTTTTATCTATCTCGAATTGGAGTCGTACTCTTTACTTCAAATTATTTCTCCTAGGCACATGCATTCTTTATTTGTGGATTATTTATATGGGTTTGACACATTTATTTTAACAACGGATATGAATATGCCTACTCCAATTTCTCTTATATAAATCTAATCTAATATTATAGCTGTTTCAAGTTTCCATAGATATAGTCGTTTTTGACTAAGGGAAGTTTTCGTGTTTGACTCCTATAGTGGCAGTCATGCTACATAGGTGAGGATTGAAGTCCTATCTTTTTTACTCTTAAATTACATAGAAGATTTTTGATGTAATATCTGGTATCTATGTTTTGTGCTACTTTGAAAGCATATGTTTCAAAACTTCAAAGTCTTCTTTATTTCCCCCTTAGAATTAGATGTAATTGAATGTTGATCAAGTGTTATTGGCTAATTTTTATGTTTTATGCAATTATGGCATAGTAGAAAATAAAACAAGAAAAACTTATCAGGAAGCACTAGAGGTTTTTAAGTATAATTGGTGGTGTTTCGCATAAAAATTGTAATCTTTTGAAAGCTAAATCACTTATTTTTTATTATTATTATTATTATTATTATTATTATTATTATTATTATTGCTTCCTTATCTTTTATAGGGGGTATGAACAGCGAATGCATTTAGGTTTTCAGAAAGTTAGAGAATACATGATTTGAATACAATTAGCTTGAGGGCCACGTGTTAGACTGAATTTCATACCATTGGATCATAATATTTAAGCTTTTACACTTATTTTTGAATGATATAGCCTTCAACGAAGAGCAATCATGAGGATTGATTACCCAAAATCTAGAGCTTTAATTTGGTTTGAGGGATCGAGAAAAGACTCACTTTTTAAATTGGGTTCTTATTGAAATTTAGATCCAACCAATGTGTTGGTAGCTTTTCAAAATATTCACTGAAATCTTTGTTATTTTTTGAATCCGATCTTCTTATTTTTGCCTTCATTACCTCTTTTTTGTAATCACATAATGTATAGAATCGGTTTGCCAACTATATATATTTTGAGTTTTTTTAGCGAGCTCTATGGAAATATTTTATAGACATCGTAAATATTATTTGTATATAAGTTGTTGGATATTATTATAGGCTTAATTAGAATATGTTCGTTAGGTTCACATATATGATAGAAGCTGTATTTATAAATTGGCTCAAATTATTATATTATTACTATGTCAAAAAAATGTTAAAAGGAAAAATGAAAGATAAAATGACTTGGTGCTAAATATTTTAATTTAATCTCTCGAGAAAAATTGGAGAATTACAAATGCATTCTAATGATATTAGCTTTTGTTAATTTCCTCTCATGTTTAGCAAGCAATTAACCCACTTAATAATTAAATAAACAGTGTCATAGCCAACGAATTTTAGGATTCCACAATATACAAATTATGCCATATGGTGTCAGATCGAGACTAATTGTTTGACACAAGCCTATATCATCAAGTTGATCAATATATCAGAGATTATTTATTTTGAAAGTACAGTGAAAATATTCGTTACTTGATGATCTATTCTATTTTTACTTATCATTTTTAAAATGCCTTCCCGTGCAACGCATGAGTGCAGTACTAGTTCTAGGAATGGCAACAGAGCGATCTCGGGCAAGTACTATTTCTTTATTTTTAATAATTGTGATTACTCTTTTTGATCAGTCCAATTGTATTGGTGTTTATAAATTTTTTACAAAGTCCTTCATTCATCATTAGTATTATAACTATTTGTTTTGTGTTACGAGTTTTATTTGATTCACTTCTCTTTAACAAATTATGTGATAAAAACTTATATTTTATGTGGGTCGAATTGTAGTACAGTGAATGAAAACTTACGTTTCAGAACAGATATCCTGAGTTCGAACTGCACATGCTCCTCCCTTCCCTTATGTCCCTTTGTGTGATAAAAAAAAGAATTATATTTTATAGAGTTTAATAATATAATATAGTATAATTTTCCTCGACTCTGAAGGTGGAATAGCTTTAAATTAGATCGCTGTGATATTATATCACTTTGTGTTTGTTAGTCAGATCATATACATGTTCTAGTGTGGTGTATTATAATACTCTGATCGTTTTGATGAATATATTACTTGATTCTTTACTTATGAGCATATCATGAGTTTGGACTTCGTTTTAATCCTTATATTTAAAGATAAAATATATGTATGATATATTTTTTCTTTAAAATATAGTATTTCATATTTTATATAATCTTGACTTTCTCAATTTTTAAGTCCATATATGTACCATATTGTAACCGACTTACTAACATGTTTCAATCTCTTAACCATATGTGAAAAAAGTTCACATCTATATAACATTCCCCATGTATTTTTACCAGTTTGCTACCCGCGCAATGCACGGGTATAAGCCTAGTATAAACTGATTCAAACACAAATTCCCGCAAATACAAATCTTGTTTATTGAGTCGAAGGCTAAATTTGATATGATCTAAATTGGCGCCGTCTGTGGGAAACTTTGCAAAAAGCTGTGTAAGAAACTCTCGTTGAAAGGAAAGGAATGGAAGAACCTCCAGAAGATAAAGAACAAGAAGCAGTGATGTCTGATTGCCCCCAGGCTTCGAAGGAACTGAGACGCAGTTAATGTCGATCCCTCATGGCCTCCAATGGCCACGGAAATTGAGGCCCTCCAGCAGTAAGTAGAAGCCCTCACCGAAAAAGTACGGCTCCTACAACAACGTAACCCGCCAACTTCCCAACAACACATGTCTATCCCGATGAAAGCATGGCTTGGGACAGCGTTTTCACAAGATTGGGACCCTGGCCCTAACCGGGCCACAGAAGGCCTAGGTTGCCTGAGCCATAGCGGCCAAACAAGCATAGACAAAGGAGAAAGAGCCCAACGCTTGCTTGTCCTTGCCAACGCATGAGAAATTCGCCCCTAGAAATTCTTCGAGATCACCAGTCAGCCTCTTAATAGACCTACGGGTTTGGTCAATGGAGAAAATGGCTTAACGAACTCAAACAAAAATAGTCCGGGGTAAAAGAAGTTTCCAACCAGAGGAAGGATAGGAAACCTTCCACATTCCTGAGCCGATTACCATCCTTAACGTTTCTGCAGAATACATCTTTGACCTTCTAAAGGGAGACCTGATCTTGCTTGAGGCAAAACCCATAAGGCGGAGGGTAAAAATGTGGACCAAACTAAATACTATAGGTACCACAGGGCTGTGGGGCACGGCACAAATGATTGCAAGCACCTAAAGCGAGAGATCGAACGGTTGATTGGATAGGGATACTTAAGTGACTTCATAGCAGATCAACAAGGTCCGATCTCGACAAGCTCGTCCCCTAGCAGACCTCAAAACCAAAACCCGGCCTTCTAAGAACTGATCTCCCGCCGAGATCCGCATGCTTAGCATCGGAGACATTGGCGGGGACTGTTCTAGGAGACAAAGGCGATGTCTCGTACGTAAAGCCTAGACCTCCTATCACTCACTCGAGAAACATTTCCCTTCCTCTCCAGTGAGTTATTTCTTTCCTTGCCACCGGGCTATCAGTATCCAACCCCATTTGAGCGCCCTGGTAATTACCATGCCGGTGTCAAGGGTCAAAATTCAAAGTATCCTGGTCGATAATGGCAATGCTGTAAACATTGTCTATTGGGAGGCTTTTCAACATATGAAGATGGACTCTAGGGATATATGGCCCTATGAAGTCAGGCTTCAAGGTTTCACCAGAAACCACATAAAGGCCAAGGGTCAGGTCATGCTCCCTGTTGAATTAAGGGACGTTCCTCGCAAAAGGAAAATTTTGGCGGACTTCTTTATTGTAGATGCATATTCAAGCTACAACGCCATACTTGTCCCTGAAACAGAACCTGGATGTCTTTTGCATGGGATCATGAGGACATGGAGGGCATTGACCCCAAACACGCCTCCCATAAACTCAATGTCGACCCTACGGCCAAGCCCGTAAAACATAAAAGACGATCCCTCAATGGTGAAAGATATGAGGCCTTGGCGAGGTGGATAGACTGCTCGGAAATAAATTTATAAGAGAACTGTTATATCCTCAATGGGTAGCCAATCCCGTCCTGGTTAAAAAGAGTAACGGCGCTTAGAGAATTTGCATCGACTTTATAGATTTGAACAAAACTTGTCCCAAAGACAGCTTTTCCCTGCTCAGAATCGACCAGATGGCTAATGCCATTGCTGGACAAGAGCTATTAAGTTTCATGGATGCTTATTTGGGTTATCATCAAATCCCCATGCAGCCAGATGACGAGGAACACATTTTGTTTGTAACAGACAGAGGATTCTATTTCTGCAAGATGATGCCTTTTGGGTTAAAAAATACCAAGGCAACTTACCAGCGACTGGTAAATTCCATGTTCAAGTGTCAGCTCGAAAAGACCATGAAAGCATACATCGACGACATGCTCGTCAAAAGCCTTTGAGATGAGTAGCACATTGAGGACCTCTCCAAAACGTTCCAAGTCCTAAGAAGCTACAAGATGAAGCTCAGTCTAAAGAAATGCTCTTTCGGAGTGGCGTTAGGAAAATTCTTAGGATACATAGTTAACCAGAGGGGAATCAAAGCAAACCCAAAGAAAGTCAAGGAAATTCATGATATGGAGCCTCCGAAGTCGGTAAAAGAGGTTCAGTACCTGACGGGGCGAATTGCCGCCCTTAATTGCTTTTGTGTCGGGATCAACGAACAAGTGCAAGCCCTTCTTCGGGGCCATTAAAAGATCGAAAGAATTCACATGGACAGAGGAGTGTTAGGTAACCTTCACAAAGCTGAAAGAGCACATTTTTTCTCCTCTCCTATTGTCTAAACCGTTGATAGAGGAGATGTTGTCCTTATATTTGGCCGTTTCAGAATCTTGGATCAGCGCGGATTTGGTCAGAACATAGAAAATTGCCCAGCTCCCAGTATACTATGTGAGCCATGCTTTACACGATGCAGAGCTCAGATACCTGCCTATAGAAAACCTTGCGTACGCCCTCATAATCACCTCGAAGAAACTCCGGCCCTATTTTTTCGAGCACACAATCAATGTCTTGACCAGCACCCCCATAAGACAGGTCCTTTAAAAACCTTGTCAAATGGTCTATTGAACTCAGTCAATACAACATTAACTACAAGCTAAGGACGGCCATCAAAGGCCAAGTCCTGGCAGACTTTAGAGCTAAACTCACGCCCGCTGAGTCTAGTCTTGGAGGCCTAGAACTCTTAGCCTGGGAACTGTACACCGATGGATCCTCCACAAGCCATGTCTCTGGAGCTGAAATTGTTCTGATCAGCCCCACAGGGAATTATTATTACAAGCTGTGAGATTTGGTTTCGCACAATTAATAACGAGGCAGAATACAAAGCAGTTTTGGTAAGGGTTAGCATGGCAAAATCAATGGGCGTCAAAAGATTGATCATCAAGAGTGACTCCAAACCTGTTATAAACCAAACAAGTGGAGTTTACAAGGTACAAGGGAAAAAGCTCTCCCAATACCAGAACAGGCTGTTGGAAGAATTGGAGGGTCCGGATCACTTTGAAATCAAGCGAATCCCTCGAGCTGAAAACAATCACGCCGATGCTTTAGTAAAGCTTGCGACCAACAAAGGAGCAAATGAGCTCCAACGTGTCCTGATCGGCGAGCTAGCAACCTCGTTAATCGATAAAGCCAGAGCAGTGACAGTAGAGATAAACCAGCAAGCAACTGGATGGAAAGCTATACAAAAGAAGCTTCACCGGTCCACTGCTAAGATACCTCTCAGACGTGTGCTCTTCCGATCTGGAAGAAGTACATTCTAGTGTTTGCGACAACCACTCAGGAGGACAAGCCCTAGATGTTGAGAACTTGGCACATCGACTAAGAGTGATAGCAAGAACGTTATGGAAAGAACGCAAGAGAGTTTTGTGAATAGTGGAATGCTGTAGACTTGGAGAATGCTTACATGGAAGACCGGGTGTATCTTCAAAGTTTTAGGTAGGTCAAGGTGATAGGAAACCTTACTTACCTTTGCGACAACCAAGAACGGCCCCTCGTACTTCCGCACTAGTCCCTTGTGCATGCCCCGATATGCCTTGAATTGATCCGGCCTTATTTTCACTAGGACGTTGTCCCCAATGTTGAACTCCAACGGTCGTCGTTTCTTGTCCGCCCATATTTTCATGCGCTGTTGTGCCTTGTCCAAGCTTGTGTGGGCAAGATCAGCATTTTCCTCCCATGACTTGGCCATCTTTAAAGCTCCCGGGCTTTTTCCTCCATCATGGGAAGTAGCTAAAGTACGTGGCATTAACAGCACACAAAATCTTAAGGTAAGGATATTTTTGGCCTAGAGTCCGAAACGATGTAATCAACTTCTCCAAAGCTTGCGACAGATGCCAAAGGTTTGCCTCCTTCATCAGGAGCCCGTTGGAAGAGCTAACCTCAGTCATAGGGCCATGGCCTTTTGATAAGTAGGGGTAGATCTCATTAGCCCTCTCCCGAAAGGCAAAGGGGAAACTCAGTTTGTCATCATTGTGGTCGACTACTTTACAAAATAGGTCGAAGCCGAAGCCCTGGCCACCATCACAGAACATAAAATAATGAGCTTCATCAAGAAATCAATTGTATGTAGATTTGGGGTCCCAAATGCCATAGTCAAGGACAATGGCAAGCAATTTGACAACACAAGATTCAGATCATTTTGGGAAGTGTTAAGCATAAAAAGCTTCTACTCCAACCCACATCACCCAAAGGCTAATGGACAAGTCGACGCTGTCCATAAAATTATCAAACATACATTAAAAAAGTGTTTAGAGGCCCTAAAGGGAAGCTGGGCTAAAAAGCTCCCTACAGTTTTGTGGTCCTATCGAATGACCTACGGAACCTCGATTGGTGAAACACCTCTCTCTCACATACGAAACTGAGGCAATGATCCCCATCGAGTTAGATGCCCCTACCTCCAGGGTAGCACATTTCAGCGAAATGGAAAATGATAAGTGCCTAGCCAACGAGCTTAACCTCATTGCTGAAAAAAGAGAGTTGGTTGAAATCAGAAATACGGCGAATAAATAGAAGTGTGCTAGGTTCTACAACACCGAGGTTAAAGTAAGCCGTTTTGAAGTTAGAGACCTAGTCTTGGAGAAAGTATTCCTATCCAGTAAAGAATCGGCCTCAGAAACCCTGGGGCCTAGTTGGGAAGGTCCCTACCGAGTTAAGTGAATCTTGCTAAACGGGGCTTATGAGCTACAGGACATGCAAGGGAATGAGTTGATGCACCCTTGAGGACATGCAAGGGAATGAATTGATGCACCCTTAGAACGCAGAACACCTGAAGAAATACTACAAGTAGCTGGTATCAACTCTAAAAATCTTGTGCCTTGAACTGACAAGCCATATTTGGTAAATTAAAATTGCTTTCACGGGCCCCTGGATTTCCACATCAAATAATTTATGAATATCTATTTAGTTCATTTAAAGCATCACACCCTCGCTTTTCCACGACCTTAAGTCAGACAAATATACGACTAAGTAAAGGTTAAAGTGACCAAGGCAGGAACTAGCAACCTAACACTTGTCTAAAACAGATTTGACTTATCGGCACGAGAAACAACCAAAATAGGCTTTCAATCAAACTCACGTCCAGGTTAATGGTTATGCGATCAAAGTCGATGTAAGACCTCGACTAGTGAGCTAACACATGTGATAATGGGTTATGCGACTGAAACTAGAACATTCTTCTAGTTAAACGGCCTCACACTTGCATAAAATCCTTACTCAAATCCATTGTACGTGACCTAAACCAGAACAAGCTTCTGGTCAAGCATCCTAACACCTTGGTGTGTGGATTTGCCCAAAGACATTGTATAGATCGGAAGAGCGAATCAATTTAAACGAACAAACATTAGTATAAAAAACTTTTTCATTCATAAGTACAGGGAGATTTCAAAAATAAAGAGAAGTGAAGCTTCAGGTCTGGTCTCCCGGAACAGGGACCTCAATCTCTTCACCAACTGGAGCTTCAGCCTCAGTATCCTCATCATCCAAGTTCTCATAGCCACAGTCGTGCTTGAGCTTGGCTAACTGCTCCTTGAGGAAAGCAGGGTCATACTCAGGTCGGGCCTTCACAACCTCTTCAATAATTCCCTTGGCTGTTTCATACTACAGCCTGTTGTTAGCTTGCTTATACTCCTCTAAGCTCTTATACTTGGTTACCCCCTCTTTTTACCTAATCAGATCTTCTGACACAACCCTGTTCTCAACCTTCCTCAGAGCTTGCTCGTGATTCAACCTTTCGGTCACCAACGTGCTCTCTAGCTCCTCGATCTTCTTTCTAGACTCTTCCAAGTCGCTTTCAATAGGGCGGCCTCATCCTTGGAAATAGCCAGATCCTGCTTCTTTTCCTTCAGTGCCAGCTCGGCCTCTTCTCTCGCCTTCACGGCTAAGTCCACTTCTTTGGTCAGTTTCTTCGTGTCCTGGATCACCCTACGAACATGAGCTTCTACATGCTGGTCTAAAACAGCCGAGTGACCTCGCATAGCTGCACTTGTTTGAAGGATCTCCGTAAGTGACATGGAGCTTGCATACTTCTCCCATTTTTTTGACCAGATCCTGACACGTCATTCATGGCATCACCAAGATTCCCAAGCAGCCCTTCTGGGACGGTCTCGAGTGGCCTCTTCGAGAGATTGAAGCTGAGCAGAGCCTTAGGCCTTTTATCCTTCTTTTTTTCCAACACGGCTCGGCGGTTTGGCTAAACAGGGAAGAACATGTCATCCGCCAGCAGGTCCAGAACCCCTTTCTCCTGAACCGGTACCCCCTCCCGCCTGACGTCGAAACGAGGGGCAAGGAAGTAGGGGAGGAGCCAGGGGGTGGGCGAGAATTTAAGAATAAAATTTTATTAAATAAAAGCGGGTCGCTATAATCTCGCCTATTTGAAAGAACGATCTTAGTACCCGTCTAGTCATAAAAAGATTTTTAAATCCAATTGTTACATTAAGCCCAAAAAATTATTCTATTATTTTAATTAATGATTTATATATATATATATATATATATATTAAAATAATTCTATTATTTTAACTAACAAATTTATTTAAAATAAATAACTTGTAGATATAATTCAATTGGAGCCTGTTAAATTAAATCAACTCCTATTACCCCTTTAAATTTAATTGTACATGGTTTTTGAATGCACTCTCAAATTCATAATCCCATCCAATCTCAAACACTACCACTCAACATGAACTAGGGAACTAGAATATATTATCTCCACACCATAAACACCCCATCATCAAACGTCTTGTTCACACACTAAATTGTCAGCCAAATTTATAATTTCACTCAAGTCAAAAATCTGTGAGTCTCACCACACCATTACCTGCTTCCGTTCTTTACCAAAATAGATAGAAATACATCAAATTCACACACAGATATGCATACACTTTTTTTAGTTAGCTTTCACATACATATACACGACATACACCCAGCACTACCATCCTCGCCTCTGGCTCACCTTTGGTTGGGCTCACCATAGCCGCGCTGGAACCCCTTCACACCACCAGTCCGCCTCTATCCCTCGACAAGAACCAACCATGCCCTTGCACCTGAAAATTAGACCACACAGAAAAAAGAGAAAAGCTACCCATCCGAAATCTTGCCAAAAAACTTAGTTATCTGCCAGCATTCCATGAAGCCAGCTGAGACCCGAACCCCATTGTCGCGGTCAAACAACAACCACAACTTTCTCCGCCCCAAAGCCTCGCCCACATCACCTATCCCTCGAATGCAACTCTCGGTTAACTCCCTAAACTGGACGCCGCGCCCTGACCATGGCCGTCGCAGACCCCACCACCACTTCCTAGCCTTGGTCTTGCAAACCAGCCACTCGAGTCCCTCGATCGAACCAGTCCCACTACCCTCGTTCATCCTTTATTCTTGATATGGGGTCTGCCAATTTGGGAGGAGGGAGAAAGTGGGATGTTTTATTAAACCAATTTTGCACACCCGGTCCCTAGGTTCCAGAGCTTCCAAAATAAGTCTCTCATGTTTTTTGAATCACTTTTTAGTACCAAATGGAGTTTATGTAAAAAGGGACTTCAACCATTTCTTTTACAAATTTAGCCTTAAGATTTAGCATTTACCCTTTCTAGTCTAGTCTCAAACTATTCTATAATTTCAATTTAGTCTCTAAAGTTTATTTTCTTTTCTATAAAGAATTATTTTTACAATACTAAGATAATTTATTTTCTTTTTGACTAGACGAGGCATGAGGATCCATAAACCAAGAATTTTCTTACAAAGGTTGTCCAGCTCACAAAGTTTAAGGTAGTCTCATTTTTTTCTAGAAAAAGTCATTTTCAAAAGTATGTGCAAAATTAATTCACCCGTGCTTTCAGTACGCATGTGCATATGTGGTTTATGTGTTTATTATATGTATGAGCTTATTTGCTTTATGCTTAAGACGAGACGAGATGAGAATATTTATGATATGCATGCAATACTTGATTACTACATGCTAGTATTTATATGCTTTATAGCATAAGTTAATTAATTTGCATCGAGACTACTGAATATTTCTATGAAATACTCACCCTTTCAAATTACAACATTTTACAGGTTCAGAATCAGAGGAGATGCGTTGAGCAGTGATGGCACCGAATTAATTTAGAATTTATTTTGGAATGAATTAAAACATTATTTACTTGTTCATGAATATTTTAAATTCCCTATTTCTTGACATTAATAAGTTTTTCGTGATATTATTTCCAAGATTTCGATAATTATTTTTCCGCATATTTCACCTGCTTTTAATTTGTTTATTTTAAAAAAGAAAGAAATATTATTAACGTCTCGGGTGCTTAGAATTTGGGGTGTTACAATTTGGTATCAAAGAGGGTCTATGTTTCTATACACTTGCAAAATTTTTCAAAAAAAAAAATGATTTTCACTGAAATAAAGTCAAAAATTTTTATAGGTTGTCACTGCCATTGCCTCCTCTGCTGTCTCTAAAGGTAAAAGAAAGATTTATCAGTTTGAGATTACTATTTATTTTGAAAGTATTTATGATGCTATGTCAAATACATATTATCTATGAGACTTTATAAGACAGAAATTTACGAAAGAAAAATTGTATTCGACTTTACGAAAGAATCGAGTTTGAGGATAATTGGGCATAATATGTAATTTTTTTTTTAGTGAGAAATATTTGATGATTTCAATTTTATAGTACTCGAAATTAGCTTAAATTGACAAAATAGTAATACTTAGCTAGACTTTGCATAAACATTACTTTTAGATATGGCACCCATGATGAGACGTAGGATGTAAGAGTTCAGTGCAAAGACCTATACGATCTTCCATAGGTACCTGTCATATAGGTTTGAGTATGGAGTTACTGTATCTGAGCATATACTGACGTACAATATGGCACGTCATGAAGCCATTGCCAGTGGGTTCAGGACAAATAATGCAGACTCTATTGGTCACTTGATATTGACATTTCCAGAGGACTGGTGCCCACTGATCTCCCAACTGCTTGGGGAGTTGAGAGGGACGTGATGGGGTAGACGTTGATTACCAGACCTTCTGTAACGAGCTGGTGATGCATGGGGAGCCACCTGTGCCAATACTCATCCCTGAACCAGTATAGAAAGTTATGGATGAGGAGGTGATAGCGCTAGATAAGGACCACGAGGTGTCTGATGCCGAGTTCAAAGTGTATGGGCCATATGAGAATACCCCAAGTACACCACCGGGCAGAAGCACCCCTACTTATACCCCCAGCACACCGCCAGCAGGCAATGGGGGAAATGGGTGGTTAGATGAGTAGAAGAGCAGGATAGATGGATGGAAACTATAGTTTAGGATAGCACTTATTTCAGTTCACAGTTCTATTCATTCTGTTCACAGTTCTATTCATTCATTTAAGACATTTTGTACTCCTCGTTTAAAGGATATTCAGTGATTAATGAAATAAAGTTTCCGTCTTGCCTTATTGTTGCTGAGTGGTTTTACTTGTTATGTACGAATGCTTGTATTATAGTTTGATAACAATGGAGATAAACTCATTTTGAATTCTTGTGTAAAGGTAATGGCAAGAGGAAACGCACAAGCTAATCTCATGAAGGACTTGCTCCAAGCAGTGCAAGACCTCAGACAAGGCGCTCCTACTGCTCAAGCTGCCCCGTCCTAGTCTATTGTTGAGTAGTTCTGTAGGAGTAGGCCACCCAAGTTTGATGGTGGCAATGACCCCTTAGCTGCAGAGGAGTGAATGAGGTCTATTGAGAAAATTTTCCACCACATCTCATGCCCTGATGATCAGAAAGTGTTATGTGTTGAATTCATGCTTGAAGGGCGTGCCGACTATTGGTGGGAGTCCACGTATAGGACTAGGATGCAGAAGGAACAAATGAACCTGACTTGGGAACAATTCAAAATTGATTTAACAGATAAATACTTACCACAAGCTCTTCGAGATCATAAGGAGTCCGAGTTCCTGAATCTGAAGCAGGGCAACTTGGACGTTACTGAGTATGAGAGGAAATTTGAAGAGATGTCTAGGTATACCCCACACTTGGTGAGCACTAAAACCATGAAAGCTCGGAGGTTTGAGAGGGGCCTACGCCCAGATATTGGCCAGATTGTTTGCTCTCACTCATTAGCCACTTATGGATAGGTGGTGAAGATGGCTCAGAAAATAGCGTATTTTGGGGCACATTATGGTCCAGGGAGTAAGAGCAATCAGCAAAAATAGGGAAAGAGGAAATGGCAGGGGCAGTATCAGGGGCAAAACAGGAACCAGACGTCGAACAAGAAGCTAAACACAAGGTCAATTGGTGGACAGACTGCTAACTCAATTCTACCATGCCTTAACTATAAGAAGCTGCATAGGGAATAGTGTTTATGGGACAAGAGAGTGTGTTATAGGTGCGGTTAGCCGGGCCATTTTTCATCTGATTGCCCAAACGCTCCTACTCGAAACACTGACCAAAAGAGGAGTACGCAGCAAGCTAACAAAGGAAAGGCTCGTGTATTTGCCACGATGCACAAGGATGCCATCAATGATGCTAATGTGATAGCAGTTATACTACTTATTTATGGTATTTCTCTACATGTTTTGATTTAAATGTTGTGATGAGCAGTTCTTTGATAGTAATGCTCTTCCGATCTTATACTATCTGTTTCTAGTATTCCTGTGTATGTCCTGATGGATTCAAGTGCCACACATTCTTTTATATCTACCTCATGCTTAGCTAGACTAAAATTAGTAGGAGAAAGAACGGGTAGTTCACTTGAGGTTAGCCTTCCCTCAGGGGGGACTATTAAGACGAATCAGTACCAATTGACTTTGACGGACTAATATTGAAAGCAGATTTGAACATAATCAAGATGAAGGACTTTGACGTTATATTGGGCATGGATTGGTTGAGTAATAACCGTGCTACTATCATGAGCCACGAGAAGGAGGTAGTATTCTAGAAAAATAGGGAAGAGGCATTCAGGTTCTATGATCAAAGGTCAGAGCACTTCCCGGCATCATATAAGCCATGCAAGTAGAGAAGCTTTTGGCAAAAGACAGTTGCCAAGGATATTTAGTTAGCCTTCAGGGTGAGCTAACGGTAGAAATCACTTTAGACCATGTACCAGTGGTTTGTGAATATTCAGATGTTTTCCCAGAAGATTTACCAGGTATTCCACTAGATAGGCAGGTGGAATTCTCCATAGATCTGGTACCCAGTGCAGCACCAATGTCTAAAGCTCCATATCGTATGGCACCTAAAGAGCTACATGAATTGAAGGTTCAACTGGAGGAGTTATTGGAAAAGGGTTTTATCAGACCAAGTGTGTTCCCTTAGGGAGTACCTGTTATGTTCATTAAAAAGAAATATGGCAGCATGAGAATCAATTAATTATTACCTTGTCCTAGTTAAAAATTAAAGATATAAATAAATAGGAAATCTTATATCTATAGATGTAAGAATAAACCTGATAAAGTGTGAGAGATATTGATGCCCGTCAACTTGGGGGCTCGCCCCCATTTAAATTAAGGGGGGTTTACCCCCAGATTCTTTCCCCCCACAAGGGGCAAGAATATTATATATATATATATTTGTTATATTATATTATATAATAAAATATTATATTATTTATTTATTGTGATGTTCGTTAATTAGGTTAATTATGTTGTACAACAAAATACAAGTCAAAGCTAAAGATAGTCAAGTCAAAAATCAACGAGCTGACAATTCAAAGTACAAGTGGGATTGAGGATTAGAATGAGCCAAAATAATCATGAAGAGCCATTTCCATTAACGTGCCAAGATGTCGACCAAGTAATACAAATACACAAAATAAAAGGACCAAAAGACAATTTCTAACAATTAATCACAAAGGAAATTGTTGCAGTTGGCCAATAATTCTTCCACTTGCACAAAATATCCTTTTCAAGAAAAAGTCACCCATATGACCTTAAAAAAAGATTCACTCCACTAACTCTTGGTGGAGGAACTCTCTCTATCCTCTTTCTCTTGCTTTTTGGAATAGTTCACTTCCTCTCTTTTTCTCCCCACTCACACGAGTGAAATTAGACAAAGAACAAAGGGGCAAATATTTTGCACATGATGGAGATGATGACGTTTCCTATAGTAGGTTTGATCCGCCAAAACACTCCAAAAATTCGCCAATTTTACTATTTTTTATCTTCTTCGTAGCTTCTTTATTTGTTGGCTCGAATGGCAAATTTTGACGTCAACAAATTATATTATCCTAATAAACTAAATGATTAGTGAGCTAATTATAGTTAACCTGATTAGCTGACTTAGTGATAGGTTATTTAGGTAGTTTATACTAATACAAGTGTTATGTTATTTGATATATAAGTAACCAAATCACACACGCAAACCAGTACTCCAGCTGATGCTTTAGGCAAGCCAATAGTCAATTGCTCATAAGTGAGCTGACATTTCAAATGATCAAATGACCCACGAGGTTTGACACCCCAAGCAAGTCGAACCCTTTATCCTGTAAGAGGCAAAAGTCAACTAGGCTCATAACCTTGACAAGATAGTCAAGTTAAGCCAAGAAAAATTTATGAAGTTGAGCTTTTGAGCCTGATATAAGAAGAAGGTGGAGAAGTACTTGGCAGGAATAAACATTGTAGACGAGATCTCTTTAAAGATGTGCCCTATTTTCTTATACGATTGCTAAGGGATTATTTTCATGTTAATCTATAGCCATCTAGCACCGTGAGCTTCAAGTGTATTTAAATGATGATCTCCAACCTCCTGACGTGGTGAGCCGACGATCAATTTCCACTGATCTCCAGCCGCCTGAGTTGGCGAGCTCACGAACAAATTATGCTGATCTCCAGCCACCTGACATGGCTAGTTGACGATCACTTTCTGCTGATCTCTAGCCGTCTGAGTTGGTAAACCAATGATCAATTTCTGCTGATCTCTAGCCGCCTGACTTGGTGAGTTGACTATCAAATTAGGCTGAGCTCTAGCCGCTTGATGTGGCCAGCTGATGATCACTTTCCACTGATCTCCAAACACCTGATGTGATGAGCTGACGATCATTTTCCACTGATCTCCGCCGCCTGAGTTGGCGAACTGATGATCAATTTTTGCTGATCTCTAGTCGCTTGACACAGCGAGCTGATGATCACTTTCTGCTTATCTCCAACTGCCTGAGTTGGCAAGCTTATGATTAAATTTTCACTGATCTCTAGCCACTTGATATGGTAAACTGACGATCAAATTTTGCGAAGCTCTAGCCGCTTGATGTGGTGAACTAACGATCAAATTATACTTATCTCCAGCCGCTTGACACAGTGAGCTGACGATCACTTTCTACTGATCTCTAACCGCCTCACCTGGCAAGCTAACGATCATTTTCCACTGATCTCCAACCATCTGAGTTGACGAACTAATAATCAATTTCTGCTGATCTCCAGTCACCTAACGTGGCTAGCTGACGATCACTTTCTACTGATCTCCAGCCGTCTGAGTTGGTGAGCTAACAATAAATTTCAGTTGATCTCTAGCCTCTTGACTTGGCGAGCTGACGATTACTTTCCACTAATTTCCAACAGCCTCACATGGCGAGCTGACAATCACTTCTCTCTAGTTTACAACAACCTAAGCTGGCGAGCTGACGGCGACTGATCTACAACCATCTAATTTGGTGAGGTGTGCTCTTCCGATCTCTAACCTATAGCTATCTGACACGATGACCTAAGGGCGTGGTCTCAAAAGCCAAACCATATTGTTACAAATTAAGTAGCATAAAAGGTAAACATCGAGGTGTAGACCTAAATACTAGGTCACTAAGCTACAAGCCTAGGACTTAAAGGTCGCATCATCCCCCATGTAGACCTAATTGTCAATTGTTGATCTACTACAGATTTAACGACTTTGACGACTTACAGGGTTTATTGCATCTTGCTAAAGATTAGATAACTTAAGGTTTAAGTCCTTCCTCTACAGATTACATGACCTATTAGGGAAATTTCTAAGGAACCCATGTGTGGGTTCTTTACGGAACCCGAGAATCAGTGAGATGCTGACATGTGGTGCGCGTCAGGTGAGGTGTCAGTGTGTGATTGGAAATTGGGTTTCATAAGGAACCCATGCATGGGTTTCATAGAAGGACTGGACCTATTAGCCCGAGAGGTATAGTAATGTCATATATTATGTAACGCCCCGAATTCTAAGCACCCGGGATGTTAACAATAATTTCTTTCTTTTTAAAATAAATTAAAAGCGGGTAAAATATGTGGAAAAATAACTTCTCATAATCTTGGAAATAATATCCCGAAAAAAAGAACTTATTAATGTCAAGAAATAACGAACTTAAAATATTCAGGAACAAGTAAAAATGTTTAATTCATTCCAAAATAAATTTCTAAATTAATTCGCTGCCACCACTGCTAAATGCATCTCCTCTGATTCTGAACCTGCAAAATGTTGTAATTTGAAAGAATGAGTATTTCATAGAAATACTCAGTAGTCTCGGCGCAAATTAATTAACTTATAACACAAATACACATATAAACATACAACTACATGAATATCTCAGAAAAGTTATTTTCTTATAAACAAGCATCGTATGGTCATCTCATGCTATAAAGCATATAAATACTAGCGCATAGTAATCAAGTATTGCATGCATATTATAAATATTCTCATCTCGTCTAGTCTTAAGCATAAAGCAAATAAGCTCATGTATATATAATAAACACATAAATAACATATTCACATGTATGCTGATAGTACAGATCAATTAATTTTGACCATACTTTTGAAAATAACTTTTTCTAGAAAAATGAGACTACCTTAAACTTGTGAGCTAGGCAACCTTTGTAAAAATCTTACTTGCTTATGAATCTTCATGCCTCGTCTAGTGAAAATAAAATAAATTATTTTAGTATAGAAGAAATAATACTTTATGAAAAAGGAAATAAATTTTAAGGACTAAATTGAAACTCTGGAATAGTTTAGGACTGGGACTAAAAAGGTGGATGACAAACTCCAAGGCTGAATTAGTAAAAACAGAAAGTTAGGAACCCTATTTAGCTAGACTGAAAACATTAAGATTGTAATAAATAAATCTGGAACTTGGGGGACTGACGTTTGGAATTTCTGAAAACTTGGGGACCCTAAGTGAAAAATCCATCCAATAAAAATACCAAATTGACTCAGTTAAAGCCAAAATTGGGTATGAAATTTCTCAGACTTCCGATCTAGGCTCGGCAAGATTGACGCTGGCGAAAGGGATTCCAGCGAGAGGGTGAGGGAGGGTGGCCGGCTGGTTAGGTCGAGAGCTCGCGTGGAGGAGAGAGTGACACAACTGGCCGCGTTATAGGTGTTGAGTTCTCCGGTCAGTCGAGCCAACGGGTTTTTTTTTTTTTTTTTATTCAGACTCCTTGGGTTCCAGGGGCATGGCTGCCCCTTTAGCTGAGGGTCAAAGATGGACAGTGGTGTAAAAGGGGGGTTCCGGCAAGCCCAACCGGAGCAGGTAGTGGCGTGGTGGTGATGGTGACACAATGCAAGTGGTGCTAAATTTCTCTTGGTGCGAAAATCAACCGTGCTAACAAAATGTGTTTGAATCATACCTACCGACCCACGAATTCCTTGCTTATAAGTGTTGCTAGTTAACTAATTGGAGAATTTTCCAACTTAGACAAAGAAACAATCCTTGTTCACTAATTTTGATCAAGCACCAGACGTTTAGCACCATTACTACACTCAACTCTCAAGGCCGGACTTGAGCACAAGCATTACATGCTCGTCCTTGGGGAATTTCTTCCTCCTTTTTTTGTTTTTTGGTGCTATATTCTTATGACCTTATTCTTTGTATATTTATCATCGATCAAAAAAATAGTCAAAAAGATACTTACATTTTGAATTTGAATTTGAGGAGTACTGTAAATTTTAATACAATAGATAGATGATCAATTTGACAACCTAAAACAATCAACAAAAAGGGGAAAAAACACAAATGAAGATCAAGATCGGAAGAGCACACGTTTTAGGATTATTTTTTGATCAGTGAATTGTTATTTTAGCTTCTTTTTGTTCAACTTAAATTGTTTTTTTGTTTGATTATTAGTGAATAACTAGTATTGTAGTTTATTTTTCTACTCTATTTTGGCGAATGTTATTATTTCAAAAAAAAGAAAAAAAAAACCATTCATCATAGAGGCTCGTTTTTTGAATTTCGCTTGGGGCTTTATAGACTACAGATCTGGCCCTGGCGACACCATGCAGAAGAGATATAATAATGACATAATATCAATCGCTTATGTGATTTACTAAGTGCTAATGTGCTGACTGCTATTATGTCATATCACTTCCTAATAACATTACAACACTAAACGTCTAATACTTGATCATTTTTCATTGTCTAGATTCGGTAAGAGTAGTAACCTATAAAGGCACTCTAAGCCAATCAGGATCCCACATGTAGGATCCAAGGCCCCATATATGGGATCTTTAAACCCACATGTGAGTTTCTGATTGATCTGTAATACTTAATTTTTTCCCTCGACTATCCGTTTGGAATTGCCCAACTGGAACACATGATCAAATTTTGAGACTCTTAATAATAATGATTTGCAATGGAGTAAGAAGTTTCCTGAAAATATGCTGAAATACAAAATTGGTACGTTTACAATTGAATATTCAACAAGCTAATGAATCTAGAAAATTTTCTACCCCAACCCCGGCTAACCAGCCGAAACAAAGATTTCTTTTTCATTCCTGGAAGCACCGGCATCCTAGACCCCTACTGTCACCTACCTACATAATGAAAATTGATCTAGCAAATCAAATAACTCCAAAGGACCCATCTACAAATTAAGCCACATCTGAGGTACTTCTTCCCAGCTCAAACACTCAACCAGCAATCTGAAAGTGTATACGGCAGTGAGTTTTTCAAGACTAGAATCCAATATTGCGGAAAAAGCAGCAAGCACGAGATCAAGAAAATATGAGAACGTTCTTCATGGATACATCAATTTAACTAAAAGGAATGCTACATTAAATAGTAAGTGCAGAGTAAGACAACATAAATTCAATTTGACTTCTATCATTTAGTGCCATATGTGTTCATCACCCTTTGTGACAGATATTAGATACCATTTGCCCCCACAAAAAAAAAAAAAAAGGAAAAGGAAAAAGAAAAGGAAAGAAGTTTGAGCTAGTACACCGTGTACAGAGATCAAATTCACCAATAAGACTATTGATATTGAGCAAGCATTTGTGAAGAACAATCCACATCTGACAAAAGCTACAAATGAAATATCTCCATAACCAAATCAAGCTATGAGCCATCATCATTGGTTTTTTTTAAAAAAGAAAAAAAAAATTTCGAAACAAGCCCCTTTTAGGGTTGTTTTGTTCTTACAACCACCCCCCTTCTCTGAAGACAAAATAGAAATGAGTAGAATTAGTGATGAAGTACCCTGTGTGGATCCCACAAAATATATGTGCATAAAAAGTGGTTTGACTTTCTAAAACCAAAAATGTAATGCAGTACTCATTAACATGTCACAGCAATGTAGAGCAACCGCATTTGCTTATATCACCTCAATATCAATGACGGATTTGGCTCTTGATTTTGAAGATCTACAAATAAAATTTCTAGATAATCTAAATATTTTTATTCGCTTAAATGATTTCAAACTGGCGCTTTCCATTAGAAAACAATAGAAAAAGTTCAAATGAGCAGGAAAGAATGCCTGCAAATTCTAAAAGAGTATATATTACTTCCTGCAACAAAGTCCCATATTAGTCACAAAATGGACAATTTCAGCTACAAGATATCGACAAGAAACTATTTGACATTTTCACATAGTGGTACGCATGGGCAAAGAAAAGGGAACCGAGAGGTACTACCCCTGGAAAGGTCAGTTCTAGTTCAGTTTTTATAAATTGGAAACTGGTTTTAGATGTAATACCCAAGAACTATCCTTGCATTCCAAATTCTTGGGTTGTACACCAAAGCTCAATATTAAGTAGAATTGAGAATTTGACCCCTGCTTGCCGCATGCCCAAATACAATGTTGGCCCAAATACCAAAAGTGAAAAATCCATGTCCTGTATTCACAAGCCCAAATGAAACATTGCAAGCCTAAATTCCCTCAATCCTAAGCCGAATACTTCTGTGCGAGATGGCGCTCAGCCATTACGGATCCCTTCCATTACGATGACATCTTGCATCAGTTTCTTTGTCCTGGTCTCAGTGCTTCGCTACTCTCACTAGCAGCCTCATCATGTAATAATGTTATTATCCAACCCCACATCGGTTGACTAACTTTGTGGGTTTATAAGCTCCTTGGACACCTCCTTAATAGCTAACTTATCAAAGTTAGTTCTATTCAAAACGTTGTGACAGCGGCATTCTGAACGGAGGGATGGCGCTCCTACCGGAACTGTAAGAGGGCTGCTACCGCATACATGGGAAGTCCTTAACTGTTGAAAAATGTCAGTTCTAATAGAGGGATCGATTGTAACGAATTCTTAATCCTAAAAGCCAAACCGAATTCTAAATTATCCCGTTCTCATCAATTCTCTTCCTCATTTCTTAATTTCTTCACTCCTGTGCTCTTGTCAACTCCATAGCTGATGAAGACCTCTTTAAGACCACCACACACGACTAACCATGGATTGTGGTCAAATCTGGACACCAATATCGTATAGCTAATATCAATCAATTTCTAATCACTGCATGGTACACATTTTAAGGAAAAAAAAATGTCAATCGCCATATTCACAAACTCATCACGATTAGGACTGTGCAAATGAGTTTCGGTCTCGGGTTTTTGAAGGATCAAGATCAGAACAAACATTTTCGGTTCGGTCTTGGTCTCAAAAATGACAAGCCTAAAAGGTTTCAGTCCCAGTTTAGGCTCGGGTAATGAGTTCGGTTTTTTTAAAGCTTTTCCGGGCTTGTGAAAAATATTTCTATAGACTTAGTAATGTAAACACACATATAAACAAAGTTTAGAACAAACAAATAAAAGGGCTTTGTGTATAACAAAAGTATTAACATGTTTCCGTAAAGTAGAAGTACTAGACTTACTTGTATTTCTCATTTTTTTTATTTTAAAAAATCTAAAATTATTAAATATTTAAAATATATATCTTAAATTGAAAAATAAATATAAAAATTATAAATATTATATCTACTTTATAATTTTAACAATTTTTTGATACAACTTTGATATTTTCAAAAGGTAAAAGATGGATAATTCCTACTTGATTATATATTTATGAGGATTAGATATTACAAAAATGATGTAATTGTCAAAATAAAACTCACCATTTAAAAGAAAAGTAAGAAAATCTATTTCACACTTTTTACCAATAAAAAAATCACTTAAATAAATGAGAAGATGTATAAGCACAAATTACCTACTTGTGTGTGTGTATATATATATATATGTTTTATATATAATAACAACATATAACTTAAATAGCGTCAACAAAAATATTATAAATTTGAAAAAAAAAAAAAATTTAACAAATCCTTACAATGTTACAAATTCTAGTAACATTAAATATTAAAATAATTGTTTTTGACTATTGTTAAAAAATAATATAATAATAATGATTTTTAAGAAAGTTTATTGACAAAAAATTTCAACTTGAAAAATATATTTAGTGGTATTGTTTTAACTTTTTTATTGTCCCACATGGAGCTTATAAATAAGATGTGCCTTTGTGTAAGTGACTATGTAAAGGAAATTTTGTGAGTTTTGAGACAAATTAATAATTGTCTTGATCTTTTATGTTTAACTTTAAATTTAAATGATTGTCTCCCATTAAAAGTTTTGTAAAAAAGTAAGATGATTATAGCTTATAAATAAGATGAACATTTGTGCAAGTGACTATGTAAAGGAAATGATTTTAATTCTTACATTTTGAGTATTATGAAAAGTGAAAACCAGGTATCAAATTATTTTAAAAAAAAAAAGTCAACATGACTTTGACCGGATTTTCGTGTTTTCAAAATAAAACCAGAGACCGGACCGGACCTATCATTTTGGCCCAAAACCCAAACCGGGACCAGCCCGTTCAGTTTGGTTTCAGGCCGATTGATTTTTTTTGCACACCCCTAATCACGACTCTATCACAGCACACTAATCATCTGCAAGGACAAGTAAATGCTTGTTTTAGCGTACTTGATTTTAATTGAAAATTTGATGAACCAATATGTGTATGTACGTACGTGTATTATCTAAACTCTAAAGGCCATGCACCTGAAAAAGTTATATTAAAAATTCAAGATCAACTTAATACTTCATCTAAATTTTTCTGTAGAACTTGTACTTAGATTGATTGATTTCTTTATATGTGTGTACAGATGATGAAAGGAAAAGGTTAGAGAAGCAAAAGTTGCTACTCATAGTCCTACTATTGGAAATAAAAAAGGTTGAAAGACCAGACTGCAACCTACAAAGACACATGACAAATCAAATTAAAAATGTAAATATTGCGGTGCACTCCATAAATAGTGACTCAAGTAGTTCTGGCACTTCGAGCCTTGAAAGGAACATTGACTTTTTTTATGCATTTAAGAGACTTCATGGTCAGTAATGAGCAAAGAGTTGGACGTCAAATTAAAATAACTTGTGTTGAAAGAGAGAAGATTTTAGAAGTTCCTATTAAGTGGAATTGAACTTTTTAATGTTGGATAGTACATAAATGAAAAAAGCATTTGGGCGGATTGAAGAGGATGGATTTTATTATGAATATATTTCGTTTAATGGGAATAAGGACAAAAGAGACAGGCAACCAACAAGGATGATTAGGAAGTAGATGGGAAATTTACAAAAATGGAAAATTCAAATTGAAAAATTGAAAATTGAAAGATTTTACTAAAAGGGGTGGCATGAAAATAAGGATGGAATTGCTAGTACTAGTTCTAACGATGCATTTAATGTGATTTATAAATGATAATGAAAACGACATAATGCTTTTAATAGATCTGATTTGGGATATAGTAACATGAAGTCATGTAGGACGGATGTCATGGGAAAATAATGCAAATTCAAGAGTATTCGATGGAAGGAAGAATACCCTGGCGATGCCGTTGAATTTTGTATTGCGGAAAAATTAATAGTTACAGCAAATAGCAACTGGATTACTAGCTAATCCTATTTCCAATATCGCTCCTGAGTCAATATTAAGTAGTAATAGAAATTAGTCAATATACATCCACTTACCCTTGTAATTAGAAAAATATTTATTTTAATTTTTAATTGACAAATTACAAATGTTGAGTCATTTTATTTAGAAGAATACAGTCAGTGTAACAAATTACAATTGAAAGTGCAATAAGTATTTTTACAAATTGTTTTCAATAACTACTCTACGACCAAAATAGTTACAATTGTTAGTATTTTTTCAATTTATTACAAATGTATCAATTTACGTGCAAAGATCCCATACTCAGTAACGTGGGGGAGAGGCAGGGAATCTTGGATTCATTTATGAGCTTACAAATTGTTTTCAATAACTGCTTCTACGACTAAAATAGTTACAATGGTTAGTATTTTTTCAATTTATTACAAATGTATCAATTTACGTGCAAAGATCCCATACTCAGTAACGTGGGGGAGAGGCAGGGAATCTTGGATTCATTTATGAGCTTACAAATTGTTTTCAATAACTGCTTCTACGACTAAAATAGTTACAATGGTTAGTATTTTTTCAATTTATTACAAATGTATCAATTTACGTGCAAAGATCCCATACTCAGTAACGTGGGGGAGAGGCAGGGAATCTTGGATTCATTTATGAGCTTACAAATTGTTTTCAATAACTGCTTCTACGACTAAAATAGTTACAATGGTTAGTATTTTTTCAATTTATTACAAATGTATCAATTTACGTGCAAAGATCCCATACTCAGTAACGTGGGGGAGAGGCAGGGAATCTTGGATTCATTTATGAGCTTACAAATTGTTTTCAATAACTGCTTCTACGACTAAAATAGTTACAATGGTTAGTATTTTTTCAATTTATTACAAATGTATCAATTTACGTGCAAAGATCCCATACTCAGTAACGTGGGGGAGAGGCAGGGAATCTTGGATTCATTTATGAGCTTATTAACTCCTAAAACAGTTTAGGCCTTGATTTGC
>CAVNYN010208958.1:0-26640 GCA_963692815.1 Nyctanthes arbor-tristis
TGGTTAGAAGCTTATTGCTTAGTTGGGCTCGATTGATCAAGAAATTACCAGCCCGTCATGACATTGTTTTTTGTAAATATTAAGAGTCGGGGCGAAGCTTTGTGCATGACTATAATCCCAACCGAATAAATGCTAGAGACACCACAAGATGAGAACCATTTTTTTTACCCCTTTGAATGGGGATTACCTTAGCCGTTAAAGGGAGTTAGGGTTGATCTAGGAAAGATAAGTAACTAGGAGAAAGCAATTAATCGGGAGAGGGTTAAATGGTTGACTGTGGGAGAGAAGTTAATGAGAGAATGATTATGTTCGTTCTCTTTAAGGGGGTTTGCTTGTCTAATATCCGGGAAGTAAAGAAGTAAAATTTCACGTTAAGATCAGAGGGGGAAAATGAAGAAGAAGGATGCAAGTGTTATTTTATTCGAAAACCCATTTTTTCCACTTTTAAAAAAAGAAAAAAAAAAGGACACCCATTTTTTCCGCTGCATACGTTATTCCGATTAGAAATGGGTTTAAGTTAGAAATGAGTGAAAATTGATTAAAAGAAAATAAAAATTAAAACAATACTATTTCAATCCCAAAAAAACAGTCAAGTATTCTATTTTAAGTCGTCTAAAAAAGATAGTCCCTCATTTTGGTCAACCAGCTATAGAAGCTTTTACTCGAGGGGTGCTCTTGGCCCGGTGAATATCGCTTATTCTGGTGTTTATCAGTGGTGGTATACAATCAGTTTACGCATTAATGAAGATTTTTATACTGGAGCTCTTTTTTCTATTATTTCTTTATGCCATATCCTTAATAGCAGGTTGGTTACACCTACAACCGAAATGGAAACCGAGTGTTTCGTGATTTAAAAATGCCGAATCTCGTCTGAATCATCATTTGTTAGGACTCTTCAGCGTAAGTTCCTTGGCTTGGACAAGCATTTAGTGCATGTCGCTATTCCTGGATCCAGAGGGGAGTATGTTCAATGAAATAATTTCTTAGAGGTATTACCACATTCCCAAAGGTTAGGCCCACTTTTTACAGGTCAGTGGAATCTTTATGCTTAAAATCCTGATTCGAGTAGTCATTCATTTGGGACCTCCTAAGGAGCAGGAACTGCCATTTCTAACTCTCGAGGGATTCCATCCTCAAACACAAAGTTTATGGCTGACCGATATTGCTCATCATCATTTAGCTATTGCATTTATTTTTCTTCTTGTTGGTCATATGTATCGAACGAATTTCGGGATTGGACACAATATCAAAGATCTTTTAGATGCACATATTCCTCTTTTTGGATATCAAACGGACCTCCCTAATAGGTAATTTTAATGTGGCCGATTTCCCTTCTTTTGTAATCAGTTTCGCTATAGCACCCGTTGCTCTAACTAATTGCCCACCCTTTCCAAGTGTGATTTCTATGTTATGTATGACTGTGCCTAAGGGCATATCGTTTGAAGTAGATTCTTCTTTTTGATAAATCAAAACCCCTTTCCAAACTGTACAAGCTTCTTCCAAAGCATACGGCTTTCTGGATATTTGATCCGGTGAATTGGAAACAATTAATTAAGACTTCAAAAACTTTTTATGGAACAGACATATCAATATGCGTGGATCATACCTTTCGTTCCACTTCCAGTTCCTATGTTAATAGGAGTAGAACTTCTTCTTTTTCCGACAGCAACAAAAAATCTTTGCCGTATGTGGGTCTTTTCAAGTATTTTATTGTTAAGTATAATTATGATTTTTTCAATTAATCTGTCTATTCAGCAAATAAATATCATCTAACTTAGTACACACAAATTTTAGAGAACAACATTCTACAAATTTCAATTATTATAATTTAGGGTCATTCATACGGTATAAAACCATTCAAAGTTCTTCTCAATAAATTTATATTGAAAATTATTTCCACATTATTAATTAGGTATGAAGGTTAAAATTAGAGGAGTATCTATAAAATTAATATTATAACAAAATTACTTACTATTTCTTAATCTACGTAAAATTATCTACAATCCTATTTTTGTGAGACGGAGATAATAGATAAAATTATGAGACGCACATAATTTTTTTTATTTCTTTCTCTTTCTCTCTTTCTTCAAGTGGATCTCATCCCAAAAAAAAAAGTATTAGAGCATCTCCAATGGGTAGTCAAAATTTTGGATGGTATGAAGCAGAGATATAAAGAGAATATGATTATTTTAATTGAATATTAGTGGAAAGATGTGTGAGAAAAAAAAGAGGAAAAAGTGAAAAAGAGGAAAAAGATAGATAGAAATTAAAAAATAATAATAAAATAGTAGTAGAGAAGTCTTGGATGAATGTCTAGATTTAGAGTATCTCTAATACAGAGTCAAGATAGAATGTCTAAAGTGTATATGTGGCAAAGAATATTAACATTGCATTCAAACATTTTCTAATGTGACAATGTCAACATTGCATATTTAGTAAGTTATTATTAGGGATTTTGAAAAAAAGAGATAAATATATTGATTGGATAAATTAATGCTTGATATTGTCATGACAATGTCAAATTGTCGTCTCATGACATTCTATATGATAATGTTAAGCATTAAATGTGTCAAATCATCATTTTTTTTTACCAATTATCATATTATTCTATGGTTATGACTATGCATTAGAAATGATCAAATCTTATACGGGATACGAGAGAGGAAAAATAAGGAAAAAATAGTATAAAATATAATAGAGATGAAAATGATTAAAAGAAAAAAGAAATTAAAATAAAATAGAATGAGGTCCACATCACTTTTTGTGAGTCCCTCTCCTCTAAGGCCTAAGAGCTTCGCCCTTTGCATTATGCCCTGTTCGTGATTTCTACTACGTATTCAAAAATGCTCCATCTGCTCTATGATTTGACAATTGCATTCCATTACAAGTTACAACGACACACTTCCACCGTCTATAATCCATCGCCCGTTTAGCCTCTCCAGCTGTTCTTCTGTCAGATTTTTTGCGTAAACGCGACGATCGTTTTTACTACTTTTAACAGTTTATATTATGTATAATAAATTTGAAGTTCATCTATCCTTTTCTGATTAGGGTTTTCCTGAAATGGATGAAGTGGAGGAGGGTTCCGGCTCAAATTTAGACATGGATTCTCATGAATGGTGTAGCATATGCTTTTACAGCTTCAGTGAAAACGATTCTTTTATTTTGCGCAGCATTTTGGTAATTAGTTGCTTCGCGAACGTAGTCAACTTTTATGCTTGAACTGATATGACTGTTAATTGTTCTCTAGGAGACGAATTGCCCTTGAATTGTTGATTGTTGTTAATTGTTACTTGTTGATATGACTGATATGACTGTATTCTTGATTGGTAAGTTCTTTTCAGCTCTGAATTTCGGAATTTCATTTTTCTAATTTTCGTGAAAAGATTACCAGTGTTTCCTGTGTTTGAGTATCTGTATTTCTTTGCCCTTGTATGTTGTGGATTATAAATTCTAAGTATAAAATTTTCACTTAGAAGCTACACCCCCCCGGGCCCAACCACTCAAGAGCAGCCGTTAAAATGCGAACTTTGTTATATAAGAATTGAAACAATACTGCATACTAGGATGATTCTGTGGACGGGTGAATTTTGTGATCTTCCGATCTTCATCTCGCGATACTGTAATTTGTAGGACTAGGTTTTTGAGGTTGCAATGGAAAGAAGCTCATGTGTAATGATTCTCATAACAGTTGTAAGAGAAGTTCTAATTGTCCAATTTGTTCACATGACTAGCAGGTTGAAAGATCGCGTCGCTAGGTTTGTTTATCACGTTCTGTCATTTACATTCTTAACTTCAGATTGGTCGTTAGTATTAATTAACTGTTTTTCTACCTCTAGTGGAATAATAATGTTGGCAAATTACAGTCAAATAGAGCTCGACGAGATAAGAGAACCTTTGAGTAGGCCTGGAATTGCTCTATGTGAGGACGGCGAAGCAACTGTTCGTCTTTCTGAATTAATGAATTTTCTTGTCATCTAGTATATATACCTTGTGGTTTCTTCCTTTTTTAGTACTTGGCTCCAGTTGAATTTGTTGGGAACTAAGATGTATTTCTTTGTTCAGTTCTGGAAATCTAAAAGCCGAGGTGGAGGTGCTGAAGGAAAATGTGTCTATTAAAGAAACTGAGGCGGCAACTGCCGTAGAAGCTTTCAAGAACTCGACAGAGTTTTGTGACCTCAAGTGAGGAGTCTACCTCAAGTCTATTGAGGGAAGAGCTAAATGAAGCTCGAACAGAGATATACAAGCTTCGCAAGGAGAAGCAGAATGCTACCTACCGGACTAAAGCTTCGCGAGGAGAAGCAGAATGCTGTCGATAGTGCCAGCCAGGTCGAACAGGAGATGGTGAAGCTTCGCAAGGAGAAGCAGAATGCTCTTGACAGAGCCAGCCAATTCGAGCAGGAGATGGTTAAATTGAAAGACCGAACTGAAGAGACTGTGGCAACTGTAAACTGTTATCGAACTAGTTAAGTTTTTGAAAATGATGATGATAATGTAAGTCGATGTGGAATGTGTATAAATATACTATAATGATACTTAGAATTTCGGTCCAAATTATTGTTTCTTTAAATTTGATCAGTTTCTGAAGACGAACAAATGCTAACAAGGTCTTAAATTTTCTCAATAATAACTATTAACACTGATTCCGACAGTGAATTTTACCCATTGATTTTGGCCAAAATGCATCGTTTCACATAACGCCCAGTTTTAAAACATATAATTATTGGAATTCGAATTAAACACTTGCATAAATTTTGGAAATATCAAAAATATTTACTATCATCACTGTCAAATATTATAAGGTGGATTCTACGAATATTTAGATGTGATCACTGACCGTCTTGTTTGCTGTTGCTCACAACTGTCTTAATTCCTCCCTTCTCTTAATATTTATTTCCATAAAAATCATTTCTACTTTTAAATATAAATGATTTATGAAGGGGCAAACCTGAAAGCGCCTATATAAGAGTATCTACATTAGTAATGTTAAATTAGGTTATTAATAAAATTGTTAAGTTAATAATTCAAAAAAAATACCTGCATTGGTTAGTGGTGTTAAAAAAATTGTTAAAAAGAACTTTTCTAGTGAGTTGTTAACTTTAGCACCAATTTAATATTTTGCTAGAATTTAATGATTTTGAAAATTTCTTATTTTATTTGAAGTATTTAATAACGTTTGACCAATAAATTTGCACAATAATAGAGCCCGCTTGGATTTGAGTATATTTTGGTGATTTTGTTTAACACAACCAACGTGACACTTAGACCAAGGGTAATAGCTTAAGTTGTAAAGAGTAGTCCTTACCAAAACGAGATCTTGAGTTTGAGTCTATACCCCTTCCTGAATCTCCCCCAATTGTATTAAAAAAAAAAAAAACCAACGTGACACTTAATACTCCCTTCATTTCAAAAATATATTCCTCATTTTCATTTTTATTTGTCCCATATTATATTACAATTTCTTAAGTCAATTTTTTAATTTTCTAATATACCTTTATTTATGATGCATAGTAATCAAGATCGGAAGAGCATACTTAAAATGAAATGCTCTCTCCGTCTCACAAAGATAGACGGATAGTTAATTTCATTCATACTGTCCTGCATCATCACTAATATTGAATTGCATTGGTAGTTGGTGTAGATGATTAATTAAGGACAAAATATAGAAACAAAAATTAAATACATGCTCTATCTAGTAAATGGCCTATCTTTGCGGGATGGATGAAAATAAAATACTGAACTATCTTTGTGGGATTGAGGGAGTATTAAATAAATCAAGAGTATATTATGAAATATGGTTAATTTCACAAAATGTCTCCAACCTTTAGGTCAATAATCGATTTCACCCCGTACCCTTTTTAAGAATCTCTTGGGTTCCCAACTTTTTATAAATACTCATAAGAGGTCTTTTTTTCACTATTCAATCATCTTTTCATAGAAAATGACGATTATACCCTTTAGCCTTTCAATTTTAAAATCAAAACATTTAAAAATATTAAAATTAATAAAAAATTTAAAAAAAAAAACCCAACCCGCCCAGCCGCACCCCACGCCACCCACCGCACCCCTCCCAAGAGGGCCGCTGGATATAGAAATGGTTGTTGGAGCCGTTTACAGTGGCCAAAAACTGCCGGAAACGTCAGCAAACAGCAGATAAGGGGGTGGATCCCCCATTTTACTGCCTATTTCGGGCAGTAAAATATTGCCATTTCTAATAGTAAAATGCAAGCAAAATGCTGCCATTCCAGTAGTTAAAATGGGGGTGGCTCCCCCAATTTTGCTACCCGAAATTATAATTTCTCCATAATTATAATTTGCCTAAGATTCGAACACTACGGGGAATCAAATATTCCTATTTATTTGTACTCTGTGTTTCTTGTGCTTGAGTATTTATTTGCCGGTGCATGTTTTGGATTTTAAGCATAATAATAAATTTTTACTCATAAGAGTAGCAAGTTAAAATGGAAACTTTCTTACTTTTATGCGCTATTCTTGTTTTCTACAGTCTATGTTCTCCACCCTTGGATAATTAGAATTTGGCAAATAGATGTTAATTGTTACCCTAGTTGCTAATTGATGAATTGTGCATTTTTAGATTCTTGTATGAATTGATGAAAGTTGAGTTAGAAAGAACCTTACGTGTAATGATCGTTTAAACAGGGGTGGGAGAAGCTCTGATTGTCCAATCCGTTCGCAGACTATCAGGCTGAAAGATCCTGTCAGGTTGTTTACATTTTTAGCTTCGCATTGGTTGATTCGTTAGTATTGACATTGTGATTGACTGTTTTCCTTTTCTTTACTGAAATAATGTTGGCACATTAGAGTCGAATTCAGTGCCGGATGACATAAATTTGGAGGAGGCGCAGGTTGAAGAAAACAAAAACCGCGGAAACTGTTAGTCTATATGGATTAGTGAATTTTCTTGTCATATGGTTTATTACTGATTTTCTATTTGATTTAAGTCGTTGCTTTTACCCCATTTCAGCCACCTGTGGGAGTGGACAGTGCTAATGCTGGGGCATCGTCGTCCGTGGCAGTGGCACCAAACGGCCAAGCCAGTGTCCCCTTTGTTCTCTGATTCATCCCCTAAGAAAGTCAAGGTAGAAGAGGCCTCTGATCCTCCCAAGGAGGGAGTAACGCCTGTAACCCGAGATGGATTTCGTGCTGAGGCCCTGAACATGCTTCCAAACTATATGGCAACCGTTGCTAAAATAATGAATAAATCTGTTGGCACGAGAGAGGCAGAGAACTTGTTGAACAAGAGTGACGGAAATGTCCTGCACTCGTCTGTCTCCCATCTCATGAAGAAACGGAGCATACTCATCGAATGGCAGACCCGAATGGGGAGACCTGGAAGACAAAAACAGAGCTAAACAGAGAAAATTAGTAGATGCGGTAAAGTTTGACATATTTTTCTTGTTATACTTGGGGAATTGGTTTGGCGAGTAAAAATTCTGTATGGTTATAAGTGACTTTAATCATATAGTAGAAAACTTTGACAGTCCGTTAAATTTATCTTCGTTCTTTTATTTTTCTTGTTTCAATTAAATTCCTTGAACAACGACCATGCGGGCGTAATCGGAGAATTTACGTTAATTCCCAAACTGATTGGTCTGAAGGCCGAGGTGGAGAAGCTCAAGGCTGATGTGTCCATTAAAGAAGGTGAGGCTGCAACTGCCATAGAGTCTTTCAAGAATTCGAAGGACTTCCGTAGCCTCAAGCAGGAGTGGAAGAGGAAGGGGGAGGAGTCTGCCTCGGGGCTAATGAGGAAAGAGCTAAATGAAGCTCGAGCAGAGATATACAAGCTTCGCAAGGAGAAGCAGAATGCTATCTACGAGACTAGCCAAGTCGAGCAGGAGATGGTTAAGCTTCGCGAGGAGAAGCAGAATGCTGTCCATAAAGGCAGTCTAATCGAGCAGGAGATGGTTAAGCTTTGCGAGGAGAAGCAGAATGCTGTCGACAGAGCCAGCCAAGTCGAGGAGGAGATGGTTAAACTGGAGCGAACTGAAGAAACTGTGGCAACTGTAACTTGTGATTGAACCAGTTGAGTTTTTTAAAATGATGATGATAATGTGAGATGTGGAATGTGTATTAATATAAATATATTATAATAACACTTAGAATTTCGGTCTAAATTATGGTTTCTTTAACTTTGATCAGTTTTCAGTTTCTGAAGACGAAATGCTAACAACGTCTTAAATTTTCTCAACGATATCCATTAACAAGTGAATTTTACACATTGATTTTCGACAAAATGCATCGTTTCACATAATGCCCAGTGTCATACCCTATATGTTTTCATTAATTATTCGAATTCGAATCAAGCACTTGTATAAATTTTGGAAATATCAAATATATTTACTATCATCACTATCAAATATATCTATAAGGTGGATTCTACATATATTTAGATGTGATCACTTACACTAAATCTTTTTACTAATGTTCTGATACTTCATTCAGTTTACTGATTTGTCTATTGAGGTATTGAGGAGTAAAAATTTAGGAAAGAATTTATAACTGTGGAAGTGTTAAGTAAAATTGATTTATGAAAGTTGACTTTTTAAAATAATGTGTGGTGAAAATGTAAAAGCAGATTATCGGGAGATGTGAAGATTTTTTTTAGAGAATACGTGATTGGTATCGAAATTTAAATTTTTTTGGGATTTATAAAAAAACAATATAGAACAAGCTCTCATTATCAATATGGGAAAGCAATTAAATCTTGTTATTGATAGATTTAGAAATTAGACCCATGCATGAAGCACTACAACAACTTCCAATTTATTGCTGCATTCATTGAGACATTAGTTTTGCAGCTTTTCTATAGAAACAATGTGAGTTTCTCGTTATGGAAACCATCTAGTCTAGTCTAATTATAAAAACATGAATTTAAATGTAGTTTTTTACCTTTTTACAACTACAGGCTCTATAGCGTTGTTTTCATTAAAAAAAAAAAAAAACTTAGTCTTATCCTCCTTCCAGTTGGTTGATATATAATATATTGCACTAATTAATTGACACTTAAAGGTAAGAGGAAAATTCCTATCGGGCGACATAATAATATGTAAATCGACCGGCACTTAGCAACAACAATGGAGGGGGGGGTGTGGGGGTTATCGCATGCGATGTTTTGCTCAACTTGTACGTCAGAATGTGTGAAAAATTTTCTTTAGTTTAAAAACGCGATAGATAGCATAATATAGTAAAAATATTGCTAATGAGTAAATTATTTCCTCTTCTCACATTTAAAGTACAAAATGAATATTATCTATACAAATTCTTCATCTCTTATTACACGTTGATTTCCTCCACAATGTAACTTCACTAAAAATAAATAAGGAAAAAAATAAATAAATCTTCATCCGCTCCTACTTTTAGCTTTGTCATCATTATAAAACTTAATTTTGTTATATTATTCATGGACCTTTTACCAATTTATCGAATTTGAAATTTTATACAACGGCACAATTATCTTTCTCCTTTAATCTCTTCACATATCATATCACCTTATTTTATCTCCCCATTTTCTATAAAGCTACTACGGGCCCCATAAACCCAAGTTCCAATAAAAAATGATAGATCGCGAAACCATATTTAGTTTTACACAAGTGTCATTTTTTTCAATTAGGGTTAGTGCTCTATCGTTGCTCAATACTTTTTTCATGTTGTATACTTTTAATGCACTATTATAGCTACAATGACGCGTGCATGAAGCAGTGAATGAATATTTCATTAACTGTTCTACACATTTTAGGTCATGCAAACTCAAATAACAACTGCATAGAACACATCAAGAAAAAGAAACGGACCAAAAAAAAAGATATCTCCACCACTTAAACGTACATTAACTTGTAAACTTGTAAGCTACCAATACATAATACTAATAAATTTATCGACACCAAGAACAAGTTGCACAGAACGTGAGGGGTAAATCTCATTTGAGGTTCCTAATACTTATAACCTTTTAAGCTCAGATCCTTAACCTTTCGTTTCCAACAGTTGGGGTCCTATACCTTTTCAAAGTTATATCAAGCAAGGGCATACTATCATGTGAAGGGGAATATGAAGGGTAATTTTGTCAATTCAAGATTAATTTATATAATAAACACGGTAACAAACTTTTCCAAAATCTAGAAAATCAAATCTACAACCTTTATAAACATTGGTAACCCAATACAAAAATCTTTAACTATTTTGACATATTGCCGTCAAAATGATATAGATTGCGATTTGCTAGTTTTTACAAAGTTTGAGACCTCGATTGTTAGAAAGTAAAGGTTAGGGACTTGAGAGTAAAAGGTTATAAAAGTTAGGCCTTAGATACCCAGTCCTACTACAAAACTTGATCAAGCTCTAATTAAAAAGCTTGATCAAGTATGTGACAAGCATCTAACAGGTGGGACTTGATCAAGCATGTAACAGACCTTCACTTGATCAAACTCCGGTTAAAGAGCTTGACCAAATAGGTGATAAGCATCTAACAAGATACTTACCACATACTATTAGTAATTTTAGCCAGAGTTTGATCAAATTTTTTAGTAAATTTGTTAGATGCTATTTGCCCAAAAGTAAAGTTTAAGGATTCGAAACGTGAAATGTCACAAAAAGACATGTTTTTTGGAGGATGACAAAAGATCTTCCATTAGGAGAGTTGTCCTCATTAGTGTGACCCAAAATCTAATCTCACGCTCGCACGCGCTATAAAAAGGACGTGGGCCTTCGTAACTTAGCGTGGAGATGAGGTCACTCTTATACAGTGCCAGATTGCCTTCCAGCTCGACTTGCCTTCTCTCCATCAGCCGTGACTTCTTTTGGAGCTGACTGCTTTACCCAGTTCTCTTTCGTTATTAAGTTTAAACTTGTTAGATTCTCTTTCCTCTTTTAAATTATAATTTTATTTATGATTGATTTTATAAGGGTTTAATTATTATTATATATTTTAAATTTTAAAAAAATATTCAGCACTAATTTCAACTCATCACAATTTAATTCCCATAATGAGATTATATTATGAGAATAAAAAAAGTGCAAGTGTTTTTATTTTTGACTGTATTAGTGTTACTTTTACCAAAGTGAAAGTTCCAAACTGTATTTTTGTTATAACGAGCTCAAAATAAATTAAAAAACGGAAACAACATTTTATCTAGATATATTAAAATTTTCATTTTTGTAATAGCCAAAATAGTTGTGTTAAGTATTAAATAAAATTGACTTTTTTTATCATGTCTATATTGTGCAAGTTTCAAGTTGGAAGGGTAGTTCTTTTTCCTAAATTGAGGAAGGGTTGTACATCGTACCAGGTGGGCGTTAGTACTTGGGGAAACATACTAGTTAGTGTGTTTTGGTACCATTCATTGCCATTGACATCCCAATCAAAATATTAGGAGTACAAAAACACCTCAAAATAAAGTCCCTCGGTCCTCAAGGGAACATCCTAAGGTTTCTGTAGGTTGGTCGCCTCCCGCAGGCACACGTCTGGCAATTGCTTCACGTCGCCGGCCTTTTGAGTCCTTGGTTGCTGGCCTTCCCTCGTTCTCTTTCTCTATCCATATGGAGGCCCCAGTTACTCCCTGGCTACTTGTGCGGCACCAAAGCTCTTGGTGACACCGCCCTATGCTCCAATCAGCAAACGATGACTCGAGGACCTCTAAAGCCGTGTTGCGGCCGAACACCAGGCAACAGAGGCAACGTGGTGTATTGGCTTGCAGTGGTTTCGGCTGTGATGGGATACATATAACATATTCTAGCCTTAACACATGAGTCGAATATAAGCATGTGATTCCATTCCATCAGCTAAAGGGAACATGGAAAATTTAAAAGAATCTCTTGTTTTATTTATCCATTGCCAATTTGTTGGTACACTAAAACTACTATTATCATTAATGGGTGTTCTAAAATGTATGCTTAAAAATTCACACTTTGAATTACGGCGTGAGTTCATCACTTTAACATGACTTATTATGCCTTTATATAATAATAATAATAATAATAATAATAATAATAATAATAATAATAATAATAATAATAATAATAATAATAATCATCCAACTAAATATTGAGAATTAAATAACCAAAAAAAAAAATCATTAATCATATATCCTACATCCTTTCCGCCACCAAGTCAACATTTGGACAATACACAAGGCATGCAAAAACATTCAACCATCATAGGTCTTCCATTAATAAGCGTCTTGAATGTTTTCTTTTAAGTTTGCAATTTATGAGCAATCAGATCTACAAATGTTGTATGCTAGCATGACGAAGGGGACAAAAACTATCAACGTCTTTGCTTATTCCATCAGCTTTTTTCATTTTTAGAGTGTATGCTTGGTAAACACATTCATTTTAAAAGACTTCTAGAAAATTTGAACCAATAAAATAGAAAAATAAAAGAAAAAAAAATATTTTGAACAAAGAGAAAGAAAATAAAATCCGAGAAGGTACCTAAATAAATACCCACAGGATGTAGCATCCAAGCTACAATCACACCGA
Organism: Nyctanthes arbor-tristis; assembly: GCA_963692815.1. NCBI lineage: Eukaryota > Viridiplantae > Streptophyta > Magnoliopsida > Lamiales > Oleaceae > Nyctanthes > Nyctanthes arbor-tristis. Next base: position 12,496 of record CAVNYN010208958.1, read on the forward strand.
GTCTCACTAGCCAAATGGCAAATACGTTAGTGAAAACTTAAAATAATACTAAAAGAAAAAAGAAAAGGAAAAAAAAATTCGGCGCGCGGCTTAAGCCGCCATCTACAAGTAGACCCCGCCGATAGCGGTAGGCTGTCCGAACCTTAAATTCTTGAAAACGTCAATTTACATTTTAGTCCCTTCCCTTCAATTTCACCGTGTCTCTTTTCTACCTGGTTTCCCATTTTTAACCCCTATGCAACCCCAGTTTATAAACCTTTGAGCATTGACATTTTTTCTTCCAAAATCCTCCCAGGAACTTTAATTTTGATAAATTTTGTTGGTATTAAATATCAATCACAATGTAGATAAAATAGAACCTTGACTAAGACATGTTAACAACAATTAAACGTTAGAAAGTGATTAGATATTAATTCACATATTGACATAATTGCTAAACAATATTAGATTTTATTAAAAAACTTCTATCCCACCGACTAGTACTTAGCCTATCCTAGTAATCACAATTCAAGAATTTTTTGAATTAAAACTAAAATGTGTTAATTATACGGTAACCTTAACTATAATGTTTCCACTTACATTTCAACAAATCAATGAAGTTCATTTAAATAGTTCTTTTCAAACTTTTCAATCTTACTTACCTAGCAACTAAACATATCCTTCTTTTAACTTGATCATTGACCGTTTTCTTTTATTATTACCTCGATATATACTATAAAGTGTCCATTAAAAATGAAGCACGAGCTAAAACCTTTTCCTAATGAGTTATTATCCGAAAAAATAATAAACAATCATTAATCCCACTCCATTTGGACACATATATCTAACCTTTTTAATCACCAAGCAATACCTTTTTCATTTTTATTTTCTATTTTTTTTCCCTGACCCTCAAAATTCACCCACCCTTTGCCCCTACTTTAAGATTTCCACCAAACACTACAACACAAACCCACCTCCCCAATCAAGTCCACATTCCCAAAATCACCATTCTACAGAGAAAACCCAGGGTGTTATAGAGGGAGAATCCAAAGTGTTTTAGAGAGAGAAAGTAAAGTTCCTCAAGAAGCCATGGATTTTCACATCTATGGCGTATCCCCAACCTTCTTCCGTATATTTTTCAGTTTTCTTGCTATCACAGTTGCCGCATTGCAAGATAATCAAAACCCATCGGTGAAGAGCTCAGTTACAGGTTCTTCCAGCTCGGTCCAGATCAATTCCAACTCAGTTCTTGTTGCCCTGTTGGATTCACACTACACTGAGTTTTCAGAGCTCGTGGAGAAAGCCCTTTTGCTGCAAACCCTTGAAGAAGCTGTTTCCAGGCATAATATCACAATTTTTGCTCCCAAAAATGAGGCTTTGGAGAGGGATTTGGATCCCGAGTTCAAGCGGTTTCTGTTGGAGCCAAGGAATCTGAAATCCCTGCAGAATCTGCTTCTGTTTCATATGATTCCCACTCGCATTGAGTCGACTCGGTGGCCGTCGGCGGCGGATGAACCCCGGAATCATAACAGCTTGTGCCCGGACTCCAACGGCGAGACCCTTCAGGTTGTGGAAAAAAATGGGGAAAAGCTAGTGGGAATGGCGAAGATTATCAAACTCGACGATATCACCCGACCCGACGGAATCATCCACGGCATTGAGCGCCTCTTGATCCCCAAATCCGTTCAGCAAGACTTCAATACTCGCCGGAGTTTGAGGTCCATTTCCGCCGTGCTTCCTGAAGGAGCACCAGAAGTTGACCCGAGAACCCATAGACTAAAGAAGCCCGCCCCTGTTCCCGCCGGGGCTCCGCCGGTTCTACCCATTTATGACGCCATGGCACCCGGTCCATCTCTGGCCCCAGCGCCGGCCCCTGGCCCTGGAGGGCCCCACCATCACTTCGACGGCGAGAGCCAGGTGAAGGATTTCATCAAAACTCTTCTACATTACGGCGGGTACAACGAAATGGCTGATATTCTGGTAAATCTCACTTCCTTAGCATCGGAAATGGGACGATTAGTTTCCGAAGGATATGTTCTTACAGTTTTAGCTCCGAACGATGAGGCCATGGCGAAATTGACGACAGATCAGTTGAGTGAACCGGGGGCGCCGGAGCAAATAATGTATTACCACTTGATACCGGAGTACCAAACGGAGGAGAGTATGTACAACGCCGTCCGGCGGTTCGGGAAAATCCGGTACGATACTCTCCGGCTGCCGCACAAGGTGGTGGCAGAGGAGGCTGATGGGTCGGTGAAATTCGGAGAGGGCGAAGGCTCTGCATATTTGTTCGACCCTGATATTTACACGGATGGGAGGATTTCTGTTCAAGGGATCGATGGAGTTTTGTTCCCGCCGGAGGAAAATAAGGCGGCGCCACCTAAACCGGCTGCTGTTGCAAAGGCCGTCGGAAAGCCCCGAAGAGGTATGTTCTTCTGGTGAAAGAAATTCAATTATTTAATTTATTATGGGATTGAGTTGAATTAATTCATTTTTGCCCCAAATATTTGCTGCAATTACTAATTGGGTTTAAATTTAGTTTAGGAGTTTAGTTGCTTTAGATCTTTCAGTAGATTTAATGATAAAATCGGCACAAAAATTCAACCAATGGTTAATTTATTTAACAAAAATTTATTGAGAACTCATACTAGTTTGTTGTTTTCTTGATCGAATTTTTGTCAATCAAAGAATTTATTGAGAGTTCAACTTTGTTTCTTGTCTTGTTGATCAAATTTTAGTTACAAATGTCAGATGTGGCTTTCTTGTCACCTCTAGTCTTGTTCAATCGACTAGTGCACATTGGACATGTTTGGTAATTGGTTATCCACGAAAACTCGACCAGACAATGTACAAGATTATAGCTTTATGACTTCCCTTTTGTGCGTCATCAAATAGGGTATAGGGTATAGTCTGATTTTATAATGAACAAGATTTTAGCTGCTTTTGGATTGGTCAAGCCATCGGCATCTAAACTTTGTTGAGAAAAAAGTGAGTTAATTAACTGGGTCAAGCAAAGTAACTCTGAAGAGAGAACTCAGTAGGCAGCATGTTGTGATCACACACTTCACTTTCATCCTTATTTTCAAACAAATTTTCTTGGATTTATTAACCAAAAGATAATAGAATTGAGCATGCCTTTTAGACAAAATGATTTTTTAAGTATTGAAAATTAGGTAATGGAATGTGTCGGTGAAGCATTTTGTAAAATGGATGACATTTCATTGCCTCAACATCATCAAAGAACCCTTCTTACAGAGTTGGTGAAATTAAATTAAATAAATAGACTCGGAGAAAGTAAAGGTTCAAGGGCCGAAATATCACATAAGAATCTTCTTAGAACAAGAAAACCAACATTTTTTACGACTGGTCTTAGGCATGTTTTTCTTTGAGAAATACTGTTTATCTAGACTCGAGATCTAGCTGGTATCACTACACGGGGGATGAATGGAGATGCATAAATACATGAGAATATTCATTTATTTAATGACTAATATGGAAATGACAGTTGAACTGAAGACTAATTAAGTGTAGATAAATATTATTATTCTTTTTTCTTTTGGTCCTTTAGATGCAATGAGTTATTTTGATAGTAATGTTTATCGTATATGCTTCCAAATTTTGGCTGATAGAAAAATTTGTTAGGGGGTATTTATTTGCTTTTAAGTCAACTAATATAAAAAGTTTTGCCAAACGTGTCGCATTAGGTTCATGATATGAGAAATACATACAATTCCAGCCAAGTCTTAGCTGGGAATTTTCTTTATGTTCTGTTATTCTTTACTTTTGTGTTGAGAACAGCCTGTCTTTTGACTTAATCTTAACAGTTTGCAACAAAACATGTAACTGAGATCATCATAACTTGAGATATTTCAGATTTTCTACGAGCTCTTGACGATAAGATTATGTTAGTGTCTTGCCTCTATCCGTTTCCGTTTATGAAAATTGTGCACTTGATCAGAGTTTTCAGGTTGATAATATGGATCAAACGAATGTTATGTTTGGTAAGATGAAATGAACAGTTCAACTTAGTAAAAGCTAAAAATTTTGGTTATGGTTGAACTTTTGAGTCGAGTACCGCATAGGAATTTTTTTTTTTGGGTGTATTAATTGACTGTTTGGTTGTGCTGTGATCTCATAAATGCAGGGAGATTAATGGAAATGACATGCAGTATGCTTGGGGCCATTGGACAGAAATCTTATTTCACTAGCTGTCACTGAATTATTATACTCAGAAAGATCTTTTATTAAAAAAAGAAAATGAAAAAAAGAAAAGGCAGAAAGGGTGAGTGTATTTATTTATGTAATATTATTTTCGTTTATAAAAGTATGAAAATTGAATTATTTCTAACTTGTGTGTAATTTTCAAAAAAATGCCAGTTTTTTTTTTTTTAGGAAAATCATAAAGGGGAAGGAGGGATCCAGCAGCAGAACCCACAGCAGGAAAGGGATTTTTCTTGTTATTTTGTTATAAATAGTGTTGTAATTACATAAAGTCCATTTTTTTCTTTTTTAATTTTTCTCGTGTATTAAAGTTTGTGTATGCACAAATAAAATATCATCCTTGCAAGAACATAATCTTGTGTATGGTTCGAGTCTTTTTTTTTTTTTGGTTCGATTTTTTATATTCTTTATTTCAATGTGTTGACTTTATTTACAAGGAATAATGGAGCCCTTTACCGCCGTTGTACTTGCAATGGGTTGTTTCTTGTGCCTAAAATTGAAAGTGAATATATATTTTGAAAGGGTGAAATAATTGTTTGAGAAGTGGATATTTGAGAAAATTGTATGTGGGTAATGACTTACATATATATTCGGTAATATCATCATTATTTGAAACCAAAGAAGAATCAAAAGATAAGTGTGTTTGATTAGAGGGTGGAAAATAAGTTGGAATTTATAGCCTGCTCCGTCTCATTCATAGCTCATATATTCATTAAAAATAAAAATTTTGTTGAGATGGAAAGATTCAAAGTACAGTTAATTTTATGGAGTCAAATAAGAGAGCTTGGTCCAACCTCCAAGTTATTTGACTAGAATTTAGTATTAGTTAAATGTTGTACAAGACGATAATTAGCAATTACAGAAGTGAAAATAGATGATTGTTTGGCTATGTGGACTTTAAGATTAATTTTTATCATGATTTTGCATGCTTTAATTATTTATTGTTTAATCACATCAGAAAAGTCAGTGAGCTGGCTCACATGGAATTGTTAGTTTGGAAGAGGGAATTGAAGGTTCCATTGACTATATTCTTTTATTCTTTGTTTGGTAAATGGAAAGAGCCCAAACCTCACTTATAATTTCACTCAAACAAAAGCTTGAAAATTTGGAACCCAAAAATACGGCTTCTGGATACCATTTAGCTTAACTCGAAATGGAATACTAGCGATACATAGATAACAAAAGTTGAACAAATGAGAGAAGAATTAGTCATTATGAGAGAAATCAAAATTTTGACCCGATTAAGAAGGTAAAATATTTTACGAAGAGAAATTATTTCTAGACTCAGGCAATGAAACATGTTCACCCAAAACAGGGTAATCCTTTTTCCTTTAAAATAAATAAATAAATAAATTTTCTTGAAATTGCCAGTTTACAACTTGATGCCAAACCTCTCTCTAATGCTCAATGGACTTGTATGCATTATTATGACTTCATAGGAAAATAAAAGAATCAACATTTTTTAGGTCAACAGACAGGCATTGCCTCCCTAAATCCAATATGAATATTATTTTGCAATGGTTTCTTACCCAAATCTGGATTTCCTTTATGCATCATGGCCACAAATTCACTGAAATCTATCCTCCCGTCCTGAAAAGTAGACAAGAAATTGTTAATTAACTGGTAAATGCAAGAAAACTGGAGCATGGATTCATTTCAGGAAAATAAAGAAGAAACTTGGCATTAGACAACAGTATTGTCGGCCGCATCGACTCGAAAGAATTAATGTGCAGTCAAACATACTTAATATGTCTTGGGTTAACAAAACAACTGAAGTAAAAACTTCCTCAATACGGTTTTCAGGTTTTCGACTTTTCTGCCCGGGAACAGTTGATCTAATCCTGACCAGCCTCGTCCATCCAATCTGTGCCTGTAAAAAGCCCGTCACAGTAGGACCGGGAGCACTGTAGGCCAAGGTCAGAGGCTGGTAAGGGCTGAAAATTTTTGACCTTTTGCACAACTAAAAACCAGACAGTGAACTAGGCCGGGATGGTCCACATTACATGTCTACTTGATGTAATGTTGCAACTCACATCTGAGGTCGACTTATATGCTTTAGTATACTGACTTGTAGAATCACTTACATTGTTCTGATCAGCCTCTTGGATCATTTCTTCCAAGTGAACATCCTCCATACCAAACTCTTCACAAGCCTTTTGAAGCTCGTCTCGTGTAATATAACCACTTCTGTCTTTGTCAAAGTAGGAAAATGCTGTAAACAGATGATCTTCCTTCTCGATTTTGTTTAGATGCAACATTGCAGCAATGAACTCGCCATAGTCAATCGTACCACTATTGTCAACATCTGCCTGTATTTAAAACAGAACTTATTAGAATTCGATGAACAAATCAATTATCCTTTCATCCATTTCCTAAATGTACATAAAAGACTCATCCCTTAATCATTAGCAAGTTTGACAGATCAAAATATTATAATGTCACCACCAAGTGTACATAAAATCGGGCATCAAAAGTTCCGGGGAACATAAAATCCAGGATGAAAAGTTCTGAAGAGAACGGTAAATATGAAAATCAGTAATTTTATTTCCTTAAAGATATTACCAAATCTGAAAGAATATTTGCTTTAGAATTCAAGTCATCAAGTTATATATGCTTTGAAACCATTTGAAACTCTCAAGGTGGTTTTGTGTCGTTCCAACCACAACGTAAAGTAAAAAAGTTCCGTTGGAGTATGCTTATACATTTTAACCAAACTTTCTGAAGCCAGAGTTTTGAAACAATACTTACGGCTTTCAACAAATCATATATCTCGGACTCGTGAAGATTAGCTCCAAATCGTTTTAGCCCAGCTTTGAGTTCTTCAAAAGTGATATGACCACTGTTGTCTGTGTCTAACATTTTGAACATTTCTTTTAGGCCGGCTATTTCTTCCTGGGAGAGACTTTCTGCAATAATCTGAAGGCAAAAAAATTGATTCAGTCAATGTGACCACAGAAACTTTGAAAGAAGATTAGGAACATAATTATACTTCTGGACAATACAAACCCGAAGAGCCATTTTCTTAAGCTTGTTCATGGCTGAAAATTGTTTCAAGCGACTAAATACTGCAGAATCGAGAGCCTTATTGGGAGCTACTCCATCAACCCGCACCCAAGGGTGACCTGCAGGTAAAATAGTTTCAAACTGAAGTGATGAACTGGACATGTACATTGAAATCCTGCACTTAAAAACTAACAATCGAACCCAATGGATCATCGATAATTTTCAGTGACTCGAGACATTTTTTATGCGTTAGTATATATTTCACTCTGGAATTCTTTAGGCCAACCAAAAAGACAATATATATTGATATTTCAAGATCAGACTTCCAGTTAAAACAATTCCAACAAGAAAAATCACAATGATTCTACAAAATTATGACAGGTGAATTTGAAATTCATCAGAGGGTAACCATTAAATTGTAAAATCTGGTTCTAACAACTTACAAAGAACTTCATGAGCAGTTAGCCTCTTTCTAGGATCTCTTACGAGCATTTTCTTCACCAAGTCTTTAGCACTTTCAGATATTCTAGGCCAAGGATCTGATGTAAAGTCAAGATCACCGTACAAAACCTCTTCAAATATTTCTTGCTCAGTTTCTGTACAAGATGAAAAAAGCATGAGATTGTGGATGTGTGAATTTAAAAAAATATGCAAACTCAAGGGGAAGAAATTCTATCTTACCACCCCAAAAAGGAGGTGTACCACTAAGAAGGGTATAAATAATGACACCAGCACTCCAGATGTCTGCCTCGGGTCCATAATGCTTGCGAAGCACTTCAGGCGCAACATAGTAAGGGCTCCCACTGACATCCGTGAAAATTTGCCCTGTAGTTCATACGTGGATAATTAATTTCCATTCCTGAAGTTTTCAGACACATAGCTGCAAGGCTTCTCATAAATCTCACAACATTCCCTTTCTTTCTGATCTGAAAAATAGCTTATATAGCCGGGGGGAAATTGGATTACTTCACTCTAAAAAAGGAAACAAAAGACACCAGTTTTATCAATCAATGTAAAACAGGTTTTACGACAGATACCCGTGAACTATGCATGCTAAGTCCCAACCATATGATTTCCCATGAATATGAGTTAGAAGATTATAAAACAATTAAAGCTTAATAAGTAAATGAATTTAGATGGACCATACTTTTTTCCCCTTTTTTTGGGAAAATACCTGGTTTGAAGAACACTGATAATCCAAAGTCTATAGCTTTTAGCGGCGAATCCTCGTCCTCATTAACAAAGAGAGATCGGAAGAGCTCGGGTTTGAGGTCCCCATGCATGACTCCTAAAGAATGGCATGATTCTATTACACCAAATATTGTCCTAGCGAGATTGGCTGCTTTTTTCTCCGAATAAAGCCCCTGCTTAACAATTCTGTCAAACAATTCACCTCCTGTACACAATTCCATGACAACATGAACTGCCACAGAATCCTCATAAGCCCCTTTAATCGAGATGATATTCGGTTGGCCTGATAAATGATACATGATTTCAATTTCTCTCCTCACATCATCAACATCATCCATGGTCAACAATTTTCTCTTTGCAATGGATTTACAAGCATATTCTTTCCCGGTTTCTTTCTCCACACAGAGAAAGGTCGTCCCATATTGCCCATGTCCAAGTTTGTGCCCCAAATTATAGTACTCTTTCAAATGTCCTGTTTTAGTTCTCAGCACGGAATCAACCTGTAGACCTGCACTTGCCAACCTCTTTACATTGTGTGGTATCTTTGCCTTTGGGGGCTGTACCGGTTTTGCTTTCTCATTGAAGATCATGATCAAATGTTCTGGGACAGAAGTTTGAACAATACTTCCATTCTTATTTGTGATCTTAATCACCTCTTCCCATCTTCTATCCTCAGTTTGATTTCCCTCTTCTTTAACTATGATTACTGGCTCAGATTGCACCGGCCCTCCTAGATCGTTCTCATCCTTGTGTATCTTCACCAATTCCGGGGGCTTATTCTGAACAGCATTAAGACCTTCTGGCTGTTTCACAACAGTGGGTTTTTCCGGGCTTATTTCTTTGTCACCACATCTGATCATACCCGGTGTTGTAGACCACCAGAAAGAATGAAAAAAGGCATCTTTGGAAATCCTTGCACTAACACAATTATTACCCATCGCTCTGCCCCCTTTTTCTCCTAATAAAAAACTATTAACACTTCCAACTCGAGCACCATAAACCTCTATCAACTCCTCACCACCCAGAAAGAATTTTAGAAAATCAGAGAGGTAAATTTAGATAAAACCCAGAAAAAATTGAAAAGAAATTAAGAATAGACTCAAGATCAGAAATGGAATATATATTACACAACAAAACCAAGAATTAAAGGGATACTAAATCCAATTGGAAAAGAAGTAAATAAATGATCAAAGCAAAATCCAGTTCTTGTTAAACTCTCACCCACTCAATGTAAAACTCCTATTATGCATCAAACTCTATATCACTGGAAACACATAGACAATTTGCAGAGTAACTTTCAAACCCTCCTTCCACCCTTTGAAACGTACACAATTTAGAAATTTTCAGAGTGAAATAAGACAAACCACAAAAATCCAACCAAGTAATCTTGTCGAAAAATTGATACACTGCAAAGAATGAATCAACTGGCACCAAACGTGAAGAGCAGAAGAAAGTGACAACTGGAAATTGGAAGAGTTTTATTGTGTTGAAAAATGAAAAATCTTTGTTTACCAATCCTCACACCAAAAAACACGAACTATCTATAAATATATACTACAAAGTTACGCGCTCCTGACTGTGTATGGAACGGGGCAATGGATTAAGGTTTTGAATTGCTCTCCCTCCTTTCTTGAAATAAACGCAATGGGAAAGATAATTGACAGGTTTTTCTGGTGGAAATGAATGTTTCCAAAATGTAAACGCGTAATCTACTCTGATAATTAATTAATTAATCTGAATGCGTTCAAACCATCCTTTTTTTAGACAACGGCGTTCATACGATCTTTTTATTCCATACTTTTACCAGTATTTAAATAAAATAAGTAATAAGCAGCATTTTTCCTGAATCTTAACGAAAAATTACTTTACTAAATCTTAAAAATCCATTAAACAATAAAATAAAATATAATCCATTAAGAAGGAATGCAAGAATACATTGTATCTATTGGACGTAAATTTAGTACGCAGTATTTGAGGAAATGGTAATTCACATAATAAAAATAATAATGACAATAGTAATAATAATAAAGTCAAGATAACAAGAGTCGGATTTTTGGGTTGCAATGATATTAATCTTTTTTTTTTTTGTGGGGGGATAACTTTTCAAATTCGCTTCACTCCAAGTCCTACCTAATTAAAGTTTATAGGTGCTCAAATTTTTCATAAGCACTCATTTAAAACTTAGACTTGTGGAGGTAAGACGTGAACAATGAAAATAATTTCACGAGTTAAAAATATATCTTTAACTGAATCATTGCTTGTGAATTTTACTATTAAGTATCAGCACGATTAGCTAATTGGTCCATGCTTTTTTCAATCGAAAAGTACGCTAGATACAACATTTTAAAATGCTAACTATTCAAGAAATGATTTGTCAATATATGAATAAAATCACAAAAAATAGAAAGAGATACAAAAAAAAAAAAAGTGATATGCATGACTGCCTGAGTGGCAAACCACTACTTGGGATAATCATCTGAATGTCTATTCTTCCATGTTATTAAATATTAAATTTATTATAAATGGGATTCACCGGCGTCAGCCGGTTGCCGGCCGGTGGCAGAGCCTATAAATCTATTCTTTCTTTGTACCTCATGTGGACTAAAAAATTAGCTGGCATTACCAAATATTAATGAGTGAATTACATATGTTTTATTTTGGACAAATAATAAAATGATATTAACTTCATAGAAGTGTGGTTCGAATAAATGCCGTAATAGTTAGAGGTTCATGTTTCGGTCAGATAGTTTTGAGTTCTAACCGCACCTCCCCTCCCCTCCCTTTCAAAGGAAAAAAAACAAAAATTAATAAGTAAAAGCTCACGGAAGGTCACTACCATCAAGAGTTCAACATCTAGTTCTTGATAATAGTAACTCTGTAAAAATTCCTCAAGCTTTGCTTTCTCCCACCCACAAAAATACGCAAGAAAAAATCTAAAAGAAGTAAGATAGATATAGTAAATACTCATATATGGATATTATTGATGACACTCAATATCTCATGTAACTATACGTATGCACGCCATTTGCAGCCACAAACGAAAGATGGGCGATATTGTCACTTCGCCACTATCGTTGAATTAGTGCAAGCTTTAGTTAGGTCAATCAAGTGGAGAGGGCTCCAATTTTGACATTTCATTTGGTCTAATAGAACTTCATTTAAGTGGTCAACTGCTAAGGATTACCAGCATAATTTTTACACAAGGAAAACGATTTCTATTCTAAATCGTGTGGTTGTGCCTCATTTGATGCCAGTTACTTACTTTGCAATCGAATTTGTACATATCACATGATGTGTGTTGATAATACAAATGCAGCATTATGGGGTTAAACGTGATGAACAGTAAAATGAATAAAATTTTTATTGTTTATTACTATTATTATAATTTACTACTCGTCAGTTCTATCTAATAACAACATAAATGATAAAATTCAAAGAATTTGCGCGTTTAGGCAAAAAAGTATTCAATAGTAACAAGAAAGAAGACCCATATTTTTGCTGGGGCATAAACCTAAATGTTGAAGGACCAAATGCACCATTCTCTATTTTTGCTACGAAGCTCTATTCAATCAGGGACCAAATGGTGGACTATGTCATCCATTTCAACAATGACACGCATCTCATTGTTCAACCACCCCAAAGGAGAATGAAATGGTGTGAATTTTTTTACCCTTTTTGTGCAGTTAGTCTAAATGATCGATAAAGGGTTAGAGATGCCCTTAAAGAACTCGAATAACTTCCAAACCAAAACAAAATTAGTTAAGGTGCTTACATCAAATTGAATTAATTGCCGTATACGGCATTATCCATGTATCAAAAGATACTGATTAATTTCCTGATCAACTGGACAAAAAAATAGTAATATCATTTAATAGAAGGAAATGACTTGTAAAATGACACAATCGTCCTAAAGAAGGTCAATTACTCATCACATTTTCATCTGCTAGCCCTTTGATGATTCAGAAACATGAAAATCTGTTGGGTTTTCATGGCTGTGCAATGCATCAAAGGAACTTCTTCCCATTTCAAGCAAAAACTCATCAACTCTCTTTTGTCATTGTTTTCACAAGATTGATGAAACAACACTTTTCGAGAAGGAAACAAATATCTGACACCTAGCATTGTGTTTTTGTCTGCTGCTCAACATGTTCAATAAGAAAATCATAGATCTTTCTCTTAAGAGGCTCGAGTTTTCCCATCAGCATCTCATCCTTCTTTGACACTTCACAATCCAACCAGTCATTGACCCGCTTCAACTGTGATATAATTGCTGCTACTGGACCACCATAAAGATTCTTTGAATTGTTCTTCCCAAACACCTGAAAACCAGCATCCAGGGACTCCTGGACAAACCTTAAAAACCACATCTGCATCTCTAATTGCAAATTCTTGGCAAGTTCTACTGTCTCATTCATTCTATTGCCACGAGTCCATGTTCCAACAGCAGATGATGAAACCATCTTGGTATTATTCTTCACTGGCTGAGTGGGTGATGATTGTTTCTTTGCACTTTCTTCCAGTTTCATCGAATTCTCAAAATTTGGGCTAGCCAGGAGGGAGACAACTTCAAGATTGGTGGCCAAAGCAGCTTCTACCCAAAGGGTAGATGATTTTGGTTGTTCGATGACATTTTCACGAGCTGTCAAATTACGACTTATAGCAATTGATTGAGCCATTGCCATTGATTTCACAACATCATCATATATGTACATAAATCTATCAATAGTGGGTAGAGGACTTTCAGGCTTTGATGTCATACAGAGATCAGAAAACATACTGCAAAAGAAAAGGATAGAAAGACATCAATATTCAAATGAATCACCACTGAAGAAATTGCAAAATACGCAACTCATCAAAAAGCAGCAAGAGAAAAGGAATGAAACAATAAAGCAAAGAACCACCACTGAATATTAACACTTCAATATTTGTTACTTAATTGAATACTAAACTAGTTCTGCAGCAAAGAAGAAATTTCTATTTGAATTTGATGACCTTTTACATTAACAACAACGCAAATAAAGCCACATGTACAGGCAGACTTTCGAGAAGCTCCAAGTTGGGAACCAAAATGACTTTAACTGTATAAACTCTGAAATATAAGATAACTGATTAGTTTATCCATTCTAAATTTCTAGCAACGAGAAACTCCAAAGTTGAATTGTGGACCTTTTTGTACAAGCACAGAGCAGACATCAATTAAAAAACTAGTTATGCCAATTGAACGAGGCAACGAGCAACGGTACCAATTTTGGGTCAAGATCTACAACTGTGCATCTCAGAATGGAGAACTGCAACTATATATTGGCTAATTTATCCGCTTGCTCTTTACAGTGCATCAAATTATTAACAAAGTCCAAATCAGTATTCCACTATGATCTGCATATACTTCCCTACCAGTGCAGCAACAATAATTAACAAACATGTATCTGGACTCCATAAGACATGAGAAGGGGGTGGTGGTCTTTTTTTTTTTGTGGGGGGGGGGGGGGGGGGGGGGGGGGGGGGTTAATTGAACGAGCAATGGTACCATTTTTGGGTTCAAGATCTGCATTTGTGCATCTCAGAATGGGGGACTGAAACTAGATATTGGCTTATCTATCTGCTTAGCGCATCAAGTTATTAACAGAGTCCAAGTTAGTATTCAACTATGATCTGCATCTACTTCCCTACCAGTGCAGCATCAATAATTAACAAACATGTATCTAGACTCTGCAAGACATGAAAATAGAAGCCCCCCCGGGGGGGGGGGGG
>CAVNYN010208959.1:0-11444 GCA_963692815.1 Nyctanthes arbor-tristis
AATTAGAACCTTACTGTTATCAAGATTCAAGAAATATATATGTATCGAGTTGAGGCGCGACAGCAGATAAAATTTAAATTCTGAATTTAAATTTGGTAGTTTATTAATTAATTATGTGATTACTCTTACTTATTTCATCCATCTTTTATGCAGAAATAAATGGTCCAGTTGCAGTTGATGCTCAGTGTGTCAAAGAATTATGCGAAAAATATTGCAACGGTCTGAATCTCCGTGGCTGTTGTGTTCCAACGGCGCCGTTTTCTAGCTGTCAATGCTACGAAGATATTTGCCTTCGTATGTACTCATAATTTCTTTAATATATCTCTCATTCATCCATTCATTCATTATCTGGTGTTAAATAATTATATATGTACTGTTATATATTACAGTGTACATGCAAGTGGAATTTCCTAAGAGTCTGATGGCTGAAGCAGGGAAAAAAGAGAATTTTATCAAGCAGTCAGTCGAGGAATGACTGCCTTTATGATCTCCCGTGACTAAATAAATAAACGGTAGGCCTCTGCTTGAGACTACATTAACCAGAGTTAGTTCAAATAAACTGCGTATTGTCTGCTTGGAGAATAAGTTTTGGATGTATCTATCCCGTGTTTCATAAGAAATGTTGTGGTTTTTTACTTGGATGTTGACAAAAATTTCTTTCCTTGATTTTCATAATAATACGTTGCAACCAGAATTTAATTGGCTTGCGTACACACACGGCTAGGGTTCATGGTGTTTTAACGTTGATGACGAAGATGTTCAGACTAGTCTAGATTAAAATTTCAGTGATTGGTAATTGAAATGCTAAACATACGGAATGAGGAGTTGCAACTATCCCCCAAAATGTATAAAAAAATCTACCCCCAAACTCATATAAATTATATTACCTTTTCTTCATTTATATATATGCACGTTTTTAAAGTGGGACCTCAGTATATATCATAAAACTACGAATTTCTAGATAATACTATTTTACCTTATTAATTAACATTGTCTTTCCCACTTCACAAAAAAAAAAAAAAAAAAAAAGAGCATTGTGTTTCATCGTTTAGGTCATAAATAGGTAATATTGATTCATTGAATTATTAGATTGAGATTGAGGGAGAGCCCAGTTATATCAAGCCAACCTCATCTTATCTAATACGTACTAACTAGTACAACATATATATGTGATATACTCCCTCCGTCCCACGAAGATAGACGGGTACTTAATTTCACACGAATTAAGAAATGATTGTTAATATGGTTGGGACAATTAATTTTATATATTTTTTTCCATTTATACCCTCCTATATCATTAATATTGAATTGCATTGTTAGTTGATGTGGATGATTAATTAGGACAAAACATGGAAACAAAAAATTAAATGCATGCTCTATTTTAGTAAATGGTCTATCTTTATGGGACGGAGGAAAATGGAATGCTTGACTATCATTGTGGGACGGAGGGAGTAATAAATGAGAGCAATTCTAGGGAGATACGATACTTTTTTATTATCCAATGAAATTGTGCCACACATTAACAATGTCACTTACTCATGTCATAATTTCATGTCTCCTAAGAATGTTTGGATAAATGATAAGTAAACATGCCATTTTATAACCTAAAAACCAGTGCAGTCCTTCAAAATATGGCTGAGACACATGTAATATGTGCCAAGGCTGAGCGAGCACTGTTGTAATAATTTTTACGAATTAAAGCGATATGATTTCTAATCAAAAGTACACAGCAAAAAATTTGACAATCTCAAATAAATATTTAACTATTTCTTTCAATAAGTATTAGCCTTTGTGTTGAATATTATCACACAATCTATATTGATATGCTAAAAATTCAAAAAATATCTTGTGATTCTCAACAAAGAAAAGCATCATCATCATGTTGGTGAAAATTAATATTCAAGAGCTATAAATACACATACAATCATCATATTTTACTCGCATAGATCATACAAATTAATATGTTTTATTTTGAAAAAAAAAATGGTAACCGTGATTTTGGGTCACATCTTTGAGAGATGGCGATTATCCACACAAGTCAGATTATTTTTTTTGTCCAAAGTTGTCAATTTATGTCACATTCACATTTCAACTTCATTAGCAATTCCTTCATGAGGAATTAAAGTAATTATAGAAAAAAGACAATTTTAAGGGTGATCTTATCTTTCCTATGCATACAACGACTCACATGTTTTCAATCATGTGCAAATTCACTTCCACAAAAGCAACATTTTTTTTTTTGGTGGTCCAAAGTTGTTACTTTAGTGTCACATTCACATTTCGCCTTCAATAACAATGATTTTATGAAGAATTGAAACAATTAAATCTTTACTGTACATAATGATTTTAAATCTTTACTGTACATAATGACTCACATGTTATATGTGCAAATTCACTGTGGCCAGTATAACGACATATTGTTATATATGGGGTTGATTGATTGATAAAACTTTTTATAGTGTTTCTCTACAACTTGTGGGAAAAAAAATAGTAAAAAGAATTAAAGTTTGAAAAATAATTTCTAATTCAAAGTTTAGACAAACTTAATTTCCATAAGTTTCATAGAAAAGCGTACACTATGGAAAATGACACAAATAAAAATTTACAAAAACTTAATTCAAGGCAAAAATTTTAATACAAAGAAAGTCGATATTTATTTGTCAATATTTCATTATTTTATGGTATCCCATAGTTGCTATCATGTGGTCCTTCTATGTTTTAAATCGTTCAAGAAAGTCATTATGCTTGTAGTGAAATTTTGATAATGCACATGTTTATCCATTTGGCAATCAATTACTACTGTCATAGGTTTTTGCTTAATTATAACTGGATTGTGGCAAAATCATAATTTAATACCTTATAGTGATTTGATGTGCCATATTAAATCGCCATCAAGCCATTAGGAGGTGTCAAGGAATAATTTCACCACTTAATTATAAATAGAACCAATTATATATTGATTAATATTGGTTGCTAAAAGGGCGCTGTGTAGGCTCAATTATCGAGCTTGCTGGGGCTGAAGAATGAACAAAGTATGTTCTTTTCAAATTAGTTAACTTCGAACTCAATTTTCTAACAAACTTAGTTTCAGGAAATTTCATCAAACAAAGCCTAAGCTATATATGAAAACGTATGTACACAAATAATTTTGTTTTCTTACATAGTAGCTACTATCATCATGTGGTCCTTTTACTGTAAGCTTGAAAATGCACGTGTTAATTTCTTGATTCGTACAAGCTCAATTATTAAGCTTGTTGGGACTCAACAATGAGAAAAGTATTAGCTTTTAATTTTGGCAAAAGATGCGTCAGTCGCACCTCCGACTCCTTAGACCCATGCTAAATCAAAAGGGAGAGCCAATGTTTTATCTATTTCATCTTCTGTGGTAAAATTAAGAACTAACAAGTCGATTTAAGAGGCTCAATTTATTATTAAATTAGATCCTTGAATACGTGTGTGGGCCGTTAGGAGAAGTAAGTCTCATCCTAGAGTACAAGAAATGATATGATACATTTTAAACACATCAAAAGATGCTCTTTGATCTACGCGGATGTGACGAAAGGACTTCCGATCTATTTTGTGAAAAACTGAACTACGCGGATGTTGCACGTTCGGCTTGCCTTCTCTCTGTCGATGCACTGAAACTGGCACTTGCAACACACTCATACTTTAATATATATTTATTATATATCTCTCGTGTTAATTTATATATGCATTATATATTGCAGTGTACGTCCAAGTGGAAGTTCCTCAAAAACTGATGGCTCATGCAACAGAGAAATTCATGTCCGTTCTTATCAAGGAACCACACCAGTAATTGCTTGATGGGGTTGTACCCATCTGTTAATAAAAATAACTTGTAGATCTCTGTTTGACACCACGTACACTGAGTGGGTGGATTTTTAGTAAACCGTCCCCAAATTTATTGGGTTTGGATTCTATAGTCAAGATATTTCACAAAAAAAAAAAAAAAAAAGAAGAAATAAAGAAAGAAAGAAACGAAAAGGGGGAGAAAGGGTTTCATTCCCCCCCCCCCAACCCAAGAAAAAGAAAGGTTTTTTTTTTTTCTTTTTTTTTGGGCGGGGCCGGGGGGTAAAAAGTAAATTTCATTTTATTATTCATCATAGGTGTCACCAACAAATTGCGAAATAAACTCCAGACTACAATCCTTCCATCGCCGACTAGTAGACGTTGAAGCAGCAAAACAAGCCAAGGCGTGATGAGCCACTGAGTTCCTATCACGAGAAACATACACAAGCTGCAATCCAACTCATTGCAAATAGAGATGATATCCTTCAAAAGCAAAGTCAATGCCACATTTGTATCAGGATCCTTTAAACCTCGAACTACCCTCAACTCATCCGATCAAACTTTTACAGATGATTTCCCTCTCTAAACCAAAGAAGACCATATCTAATAGTTAACCCCTCTGCCACCTCCACTGATTAATTACCCAGTAGTTTAAATGCAAAAGCTAATAGAACATGCCGTTTTCCATTACACACAACACCACCTAGAGGAGGGGGGGGGAAGGAGAGAGCGAAAACCAGAAAAGGAGGAGGAAGGGTTTCATATCTGGCCTGAGTTTTGGACCATAATTTCTCACGTAACGTACGTTTATAATTTTGTTGCGCTTATGACAAATGTGAATGTCCTTCTTTCCTTTTTTTTTTAAAAAAATTTTTGAACTAGAATTTATCGATTCGGCAAAAGATAACACGAATCATACATGGCCAAGAGTCATCACTCATCACCAATGGGTTAGAGAGTACTGAATCAGTGTAATGCTTGATGATACCGTGCGTCTATGATGAGGTGCTCTTCCGATCTTATTAATGATAAATATATTTGTCAGTAGGAAACAACTCGAGTACAGGTCAATGTTGAACCTAAACCTCATTAGGTTTTAGGTAAAATAAACTATATGTGGATCTCTACTTTGAAGATCTAAGTTGTATATGGAATATGTAACCACTGATAAGTATATGAAAACAACATTATTTGGCTGCTTCCTAAGACAAATACAGAAGACTTTCTAAGAACCACAATGTGTAAATTAAACATTAAAATGGGTAAATTTCACATATGGACCTCAACCTTTACTCATTGTATCAATGGAGTCCCCATTCTTTTTCTTCAATGCCTTAGGTCCCTGACCTTTCACAAATCTACACATAAGGCCCATAATCCTATAAAATTGACAATTATACCTTTTACTCTTTTTTATTCAATGACTCTTACTTTTTAAATAAATTAAAATAAAAAATAATAAATAATAAAAAGGAAAGATCGGAAGAAATTCTTTCCACCCTACATATCTAGTTGCCACTCCCACCTACCAACTCAGCTATGAACCACAAATTCTAATAGTCATTTCTGAAAGGAAAAAATGAGACCCATGGTAAGAAAAAAGAGAGTTTCCCTCAAAAAGAAAAATACTGCATGTATGTCATTTCCAATCAAGTTGAAAATATAAGTAGAATAGGTAGCTAGCTAGCTAGTTTAACGCAATTTTCTTAGCCAAAATATTTTAAGTGGGGCTTTTTGGTCACTTTGATCATTTGTGGTGATTAGTGCGATCACTTTAATGTTTATCCTGTTTACTCTTTGATTTTTAGTTTTTCTTCCTTATGTGAATATTTTCTTAATTAGCCTCTCTCTCTCTCTCTCTCTCTCTCATCAGAGTGTCCTCATCCGCTATATCATTAACGAAATTGGTAATGAAGAGTTAGGTTTTGTTCTTTCAATTCGCTTTTAATTTTTTGGTATAAATATTAATAGTTATCAATTTCATTATATGCTATCAAATTGTGACTTCTTTCATATTTATTGTTTACGATTAAATAATCTTCTTTTATTATAATGGATATGATTTTATAGTTTACATCATTTATGACGATTTAATATATTCGTAAAAAAATTATAAAAATATATGTTACCACACAATACAATCGAGCTAACAATTATTTCATATTATGTAGTCCCTTTTCCGTTGTGTATAGGGTAAATAAATTTATTTGTTTTATTAATGTAATTTAATTGTAAAAATAATCTAATGCTATATGGTACCATATGACTATGTGAAGCGTATCAAGACATGCCACATGGTTGTGATTTCTCAGGATTTTTTTTTTTGAGTACTACTTTAATTTTGCAAAATCAAATACTACCTCCCCCCCACCCCACCCCACCCAAAACCAAACACAAATATAGTCTAATTTTCATTTTTTTCATCCATTCTAAAATATAGACAACTTTCTTTTTGAAAATGTAGTTGGATATTAGTTTTTTTTATATACTTCTATTTAATGTACATTGTTATGAGGAAAATAAAATTATTAAAATAGAATAATAATTAATAAATAGAAAGATATAATTGAAAAATAATATTGAACTTGCTTTCCCAATCACATTAAATGTTAATTTCTTAATCTTTGTGAAAATGTGAGTTGAATTATTTTTGTGGGACGGAGATAGTACTAATTAAAAATGAATTTTACAATTTAAAACATTTGGTTATTTAGAAAAAAATTAAAATGCTCCCGCCCGGGAAAAAAAAGAAAAGAAAGAAAAGAAAAGGTGGTGGGCGACAATTTTCAGGCCCCTGCAAGTTTGGTTCAGAGCAAGGCCTCGTTTATCTCGCTTCGAGTCCGACTATATACAAGTATATGGAGATCTGATAATTCTTGGTCATGTTTTGTTTTTTTATATATAGTAGTTGCAATCATGTGGTCCTCTTATAGTAAGAATTTTCAAGAAATTCCACTACACAGTGAAGGAGTTAAAACGCACGTTTTAATTCCTTGATTTTTGGGGGCTTAATTATCAAACCACTACAAGAAACAGGAGCTATAATGGTGATATTTTGTGACGATGTTAGATATCGTTGCTATAACGTTGGCTACATCGGTAATTTTAAGTCGCTGCAGCAGTCATCACCCTATACCGGTGACATCCTAATGTCATCGCTGTATATTGGTATCTATAAAGTCGACGTGTAAAAGTCGTCGCTATATTTCTTGATCTAAAACGACGACCCATCGATCATACATCCACGACTGTGTCGTCTCTATTGGGTGACTCTTAGATTCTCGACAAGAGTTGCTGCTATGGATATACTACCACGAGTTTTTAGACGCGATATTCGCAGGCGACTTTGTCGCTGCTATCACATATTTACAGCGATATATACATATTTTGCGACGACGCGAGTCGCGACTATTGGGCTTATTCCTTGTAGTGCTTATTAGAGACAACAAAGAAAATAATAGTCCGTTCTCCTGCCAGCTGTCCAACATGTGGTGTGTGAAGATGCTGTTATACTTTGCGCGGCCACGTGAAGCCCCTATATGATTTAGAGTTTCAAAAATCAATTCTCTCAAAGTTAGTTTTGATCGTAGTGGCCATTGAAATTTTATAGCACTACTAATAATTGAAAGTAAGATAAAATAATAAATTTGTCTAAGAAAAAGTAAAATAAAGAGGAAAAAATAGAGAGTTTGTTAGTGTGTCTAAAACAAATAAGTATATATATATATATATATATATATGAAGATGTTCCCTATTAAGTAAAATATACTCTTTAACAATAGAGAGACTATTGGAGATGCTCTTATAAAAATGAGCTATGCTATTTGAACAAAAGTTCATACAAAAATTCTAATAAAACTGACATATGACACAATCTTGTTTTTCAACACATTACATCACTTTTACATCAACACTAATGATACATGTCCATTTTATCTAACTTTTTGTCCCATGTTTTGTTCAACTAGAATTATTCCATAAAAGTGGACCCAAGCACGGCCTCTTTGTACACACAACTCACTAGCTACAATTAACTTTCTGTTGGCTATCTCTCTCTATCTAAAACTTAACTGAAATGGAAGTCCCAATGAAGTTGATAGCGGTGATGTCCCTCTTGCTGCTGGTTTCCACGCTTCTTGGTAATTACAACTCTATTCTTTTTTAAAGTCCATGCAAATTAAGCTATTCAGTATAGCGTGCATGTTCATAATTATCGAGAAATAAAAGTTTCGATTTATATTTATAACTCATTAGAAGCATGTCATATATATGTCCATACGAGTGTGTGATGACTCTTAACCTACTGATTAGCGAAATTGTGTATTATTGCAGGGATGAATGGAGCTGTTGCTCAGCCAGCTCAATGTGACAGAGAGAGTTGTGATAAATTGTGTAAAAAACTTGATCCACAACTACGCGGATGTTGCACTCATCGGTTAACGCCTACATCTATCTGTGAATGCACTGAAACTGGCATTTGCCTGTGTATGTAGTACACTCATACTTTAATATATATTTATTATCTCTCTCTCGTATTGGTTTGGGTTAATTTATATACGCATTATATATTGCAGTCTCCGTCCAAGTGGAAGTTCCTCAAGAACTGACGGCTCATGCAACAGAGGAAGTCATGTCCGTTCTTATCAAGGAACCACGCCAGTAATTAATTGCTTGATGGTGCTGTGCACCCATCAGTTAATATAAATAAATTGTAGATCTCTGTTTGAGACTACGTACACTGAAGGGGCTGGCTTTTTAATAAACCGACAACAAATCTGTGTTGTGGATGTGTACTCACCGTGCTTAATTAATAATTAGTAATAAAGTTGTTTCCTTTATTAATCATTACATTCCATTTCTTGATTAATTACCTCCGTTTCTTTGAGTTGCAACTGGAGTTTAATAATCCTCCTCCTAGCATTGTAAGCTGGTATTGTTAATCAATAAAACGTATATCTCGGGTTTAGATTTTTGAGTCAAGATCTTTCTAAAAAAGGAGTAGAACACCATTACAATTGCTAGTGGAGTATTACGATGAATTAAAAAAAAAATGAAAAAAAGGAGGAAAGAAAGGAAAAAAGGGGGAGGAAGGGTTTCATTTCCATTTTTTTTTTGTTTTTTTTTAAGAAAACAAAAGGGTTTCATTTTTTTTTTTTTTTTG
This sequence comes from Nyctanthes arbor-tristis, assembly GCA_963692815.1. Classification (NCBI taxonomy): domain Eukaryota; kingdom Viridiplantae; phylum Streptophyta; class Magnoliopsida; order Lamiales; family Oleaceae; genus Nyctanthes; species Nyctanthes arbor-tristis. The sequence continues at coordinate 8,972 of CAVNYN010208959.1, forward strand.
TGGTTAAAAGTAAATTTCATTTTATTATTCATCGTAGGTTGTTTCACCAACAAATGACGAAATAAACTTCAGACTAAAATCTTTCCATCGCCTGCTAGTAGAGGTGGAAGTAGCAAAACAAGCCAAGGCATGAGGCACTGAGTTCCCACCACGAGAAACACATGCAAAGACTCAGGATCCGCTGCATTAATCCAACTCTTTGCAAAGAGAGATGACATCCTTCAAAAGCAAACTCGACACCGCATTAGAATCAGGATCCTTTAAAACCTCGAACTACCCTCACACATCCGATCAAACTTTTTACAGATGATTTTCCTCTCTAGGCCAAAGAAGACCATATCTAATAGTTAACGCCTCGGCGACCAACACCGATTAATTAGCCGCTAGTTGAGCTGCAAAAGCTAATAGAACATGCAGTTTTCCATTACGCACAACACTGCCTTAGGGAAAAAAAGAAGAAAAACAGAAAAGGGGGAGGAAGGGTTTCATATATATATATATATATATATTTAAGGAAAGGGAATTTCAATTTTTTCCTTTTATTTATTTATTTTTTTTGAAGAGTTTTTTTTTTTCTTTTATTTGAGAAAGAAAGGGTTTCATTTTGATTGTGGTGGAAGGGGGAAAAAAGAAAAGTATATTTTCTAAAATAATAAAAAAATGAGGTTATTAATGTAAATTTACTCAAGTATTCTTAAGTGAATAAGAAAATGTGGGGTGGAAAACAATTACTGCAATGGCAAGATAATACCTTGTGCAAAGTGACGTCCATATATACTGTCTTCATTAACTTTATTACTATGTAATAAGTTCAAGGATTCACAGGTGTACAATAACGGTTGACTCCATGGGTGGTGGCGGGGCCAGTGAGTTCAATAAATACATCGGTGTACGTATTTACATGCATGCATATAAACACATTGGTTAACTTACATAATGAATGTCACGGGCATCACACGATATCTATTTGGTAAGATCTCTTTTTCAATTCTATAAGTCACTTTTAAATAAGTAAATATCGTTTGTCATTACCTCATTGTATACTACCTCTGTCCCACAAATATATTTTCCTTTCATTTTTCACATAGATTAAGAAAACATAATTTAAAATTATTGGAAATGAACAATTTAACAATATATTTTCTAATATACAATTTGATTTATTTTATATTTCACTTTAGTAGGCCTTTGTTATTGATTACGATCCACAATGAATAAGGGTATATTAGAAAACTAAAAAATTAACTTAGGAAAATAGAGTATAATTTGGGACGGATAAAAAAGGAAATGAGAAATATCTTTTTGGGACGGAGGGAGTATATCATTCATTTTTTTATGTTCTATTATTTTCAACTGATTTCATCCATTTTTATTTTCTTTAGGCGTGTGGTATACTAATTAATATCTAGTATAGTCTGATTTTTGGACCATAAGTTTTCATATAATATTGGATAACAAATCATGTGACCACAATCCCTTATGACATGTGTAACCAATTGTGCATCCGGCCATTGTATTAGAGTGGTTTCATTCATTTTTTGTTTTCTGAGTCACGTACGTGATATATTAATATCTGTTCTGATTTTTGGATTGCAATTTCTCACATAACGCATGTTAGATAATTTTGTTGCTTACGACAAATGTGATTGCCCTTCTTTCTTTCTTTCTTTCTTTTTTTTTTAAATAAATTTTTGGACTAGAATTTATCTGATTCGACAAAAGATAACATGAATATCATCCATGGTGAAGAGTCATAACTCATCACCAATGGGTTAGAGAGTACTGAATCAGTATAATGCTTGATGATACCGTGCATCTATGATCAGGCTGCATATTCTCATGGCTCATTTATGATAAATATATTTGTTAGTAGGACACAACTAGAGTAGAGGTCAATGTTGAACCTGACTAGGTTTTACGTAAATTAATTACATGTGGATCTCTATTTTGAAGATCTAAATTATATGTGGAATCTGTAACCATTGATAAGCAACATGAAAATGAGGTTTTCTAATAAGCTTGTGACTTAGTTGATTTTGATTGGTTATCTGACTCCATATAAGGAGTCAGATCTGGCTCTTTAGAAATTTGCATATGAAAAAATATATAATTTGGTTGCTTCCACTTTAAAAACAAAATAAACAACCAACAGAAATTTACTAAGAAACTTGATCAAGAGATCGGAAGAGCTTGATCAAGTATTTGGCAAGCATCCAACAAAATACTGTGGGGCTTGTTTTGTTGGATGCTTGACACATACTTGATCAAGCTCCTTAGCTAGAGCTTGATCAAGTTTTATAGCGGGATTGTTCTATAACAATCACAGTGTGTAATGTATATAGTGATTAAAGCTTAAAATTAAACATCAAAATGGGTAAATTTTACATATGGTCCTCATCCTTTACTCATTGTATCAGTTGAGTCCCCCATTCCTTTTCGTCAACGCTTCAAGATCGGAAGAGCGTCGTGTAGG